>MU614670.1:3390-51860 GCA_025201725.1 Chytriomyces sp. MP71
CCATTGGCGTGGAAGGTATGACGCCAGGTCCCCCGTATACTTCAGGCGGGCCTTCTATCGTCCCTTGAAATGCGTATCCAGGAGTCCCCTGCACGGCTGAAGAACCATCAACCGCCCTTTGAAACCCATATCCGGCCTCCATGGTTGTCGAAGGTATGACGCCAGGACCCTCGTAAACTTCAGGCGGACCATCGAACATCCCCTGTGGGAAGTATTCGCCTTCATTGGTAGAGTCGAGCGGGAGACTGGGTCCATTGTACTCCTGGTTGCGACCGCCATTCATTTCCTGAGGAGAATAACCGGCCACGACTGTACTTGTTGGTACAAATGCATCTCCATTGTAAGGTACGGGAGGAGCGCCGTAATTCGAATTGCCATAATAGTCATTCGAGGTCGTGGTGCAAGACGTTGTTGTGTGTTTTGGCTTTTTATGATGTTTGCTTGTCTTTTTGGACTTCTTCTTGGGTTTCGCCTTCGGCTTTGTAGTGGGTGTTTTCTTTGGTGCATTCGTTTTGTGTGCTGTTGGTGCTGCTTTTGGTTGGACCACCACAGTGCCGGTTCCAGTCGCAATTTGAATCGCAGTTCCCGTGCCTTTCTGCACACCATTCAATTGATTGTTTTGTTTTTTTGTTTTTTGCTTCACAGGTGCTTTGTGGGTGTGCTTCTTCGTTGCCCTTGGTTTAGCTCCCACCAAACCAATAATCTGAAGCAGACCATTACCAGATTGTTGAGTTGAGATTGGCTGCAATAATGCATTCTGCTGATTGTTTGGTTGTGCTATTGGCTGGAGTGACGCGTTCCCGCGCGGCGTTGCTGAGTGAGTTCCCGTCTTGGTCGCCATTCCAGTTGTCCCTGTGGGATGTAACAAAACGTAACACTGATCTGACTCTGCAACTGACTCTAGCTCAAGAGCCTATGGGGTATTTATAAATTGTGCGCTGAGCAGCAAGGGCATTTACCGCGATGCTAGAATTGACTGTCGAATCGCACGCTAACAGTCCATAGATCTCTAGGATTTTGAAATCAACTTTTGAAAGCTCGCAGATTCCAGGTAACGTTTGCTTTGATGGGGGAAATACGTCCGTATAGTTGGTGAATCCGGTTTGTTGGCAAAGGTCCAATCGAATCCACCAATCACCCAAACTCTCGATCAATGGTTTTGGGGGCGCACTTGTTATTGTCGTTTTCGTTGTTGTTGCTGTTGTCGTTGTTGTTTTTGTTGGTATCATTGATATACGAGCCACAAAAGTTGGATGTCGAGCCGTGGCGGTTGCTGTGAGGCGACGCGTCCCGGTTGCTGTTCGAGTTTCACCAGTTCCCGTTGCTGATCTCGTTTGCGAGACAGATGCAGGAAACATGGTTGCCGGTGCCACTGAAACGAGGGTGGCCAGCAGCCAGAGTCTCAACCACTGCATCGCCTGTTGGACTTGTCCAAGTGTAAATCTGGAATTTATGCAAATCGATTTCGATGTTTCAACAAATAAACAATTTTATTGTGTGATACAAATTTTCAACATTCAATCAGAGGAACTGGTATTTAGTCGACCTCCTCCATGGTGTTGGAAGCCTCTGCAGCCTCCTCCAGCTCAGGCATGTCGTCAGCAGCTCCCACTACCTCGACTGTCTCCTCCTCCTCGTCCGCATCCAGGCTCAGGCCGAGCTTGATCATGCGGTGAATACGACCAGAGAATCCGGAGGGGTCCTCAAGGGAGAATCCAGAAGCCAAAAGAGCAGTTTCGAACAACAGGTAGGTAAGATCCTTGACAGTCTTGTCGTTCTTGTCGGCAGCCACCTTCTCCTTCAAGGACTTGATGATAGAGTGGCTGGGGTTCAGCTCCAAAGTCTTCTTGGAAGCCATGTAGGAAGACATTGAAGAGTCACGGAGAGCCTGCGCCTTCATGATGCGCTCCATGTTGGCAGACCAGCCAAATTGACCAGTAACCAGGACACAAGGAGAGTTCACAATGCGGTTGGAAATGACAACCTTCTCGACCTTGTCGCCAAGGATGTCCTTAATTTGTTTAGTAAGGTCCTCGAAGGCGGCTTTCTGCTCCTCAATGGCCTTCTTCTCATCCTCGTCCTCCTCGAGCTCCAGACCCTCCTTGGTGGCAGACATAAGCTTCTTACCATCAAATTCCTTGAGCTGCTGGACAGCGTACTCATCAATGGGGTCGACCATGTAGAGAACCTCGAAGCCCTTCTTCTTCAGGACTTCCAAGAAGGGAGAGTTTTCGACAGCGGCCTTGGATTCACCAGTGATGTAGTAGATGTTCTTCTGCTTCTCTGGCATACGGGTAATGTAGTCCTTCAGGGAGGTCATCTCCTCACCAGACTTGGTGGAGTGGTAGCGGAGTAGCTCGGCAATCTTGTTGCGGTTGGTTGAGTCCTCGTGGATACCAAGCTTCAAGTTCTTGGAGAAAGACTCGTAGAATTTGTTAAAGTTCTCCTTGTCCTCAGCAATCTCGGCAAACATCTCGAGAACCTTCTTGACGATGTTCTTGCGAATGACCTTGAGAATCTTGTTCTGCTGGAGCATCTCACGAGAAATGTTGAGGGGGAGGTCCTCTGAGTCAACAATACCCTTGACGAACGACAGCCACTCAGGGATGAGCTCCTCACAGTCATCCATGATGAACACACGGCGGACATAAAGCTTGATGTTGTTGCGCTTCTTCTTCTGCTCGAACATGTCGAAGGGAGCACGCTTGGGCACGTAGAGAATAGCGCGGAACTCAAGTTGACCCTCGACAGAGAAGTGCTTCACAGAGAGGTGGTCCTCCCAGTCGTTCGAGAGAGCCTTGTAGAAGGATCCATATTCCTCGTTGGTGATCTCGTCTGGGTTGCGGGTCCAGAGAGGCTTGGTCTGCACGGAGTGGTTAGTTACAAATGTCGCAGGTAACATGGGTAAAAATTTTTACCTTGTTGAGTTCTTCAGTCTCCTTGGTGACCTCCTTCACCTTCTTGGTCTTCTTGGTCTTCTCCTTCTCCTCGTCGTCAATCTCCTGAATCTTCGCCTCATCGTCATCCTCCTTCTTCTCCTCCGCAGCCTCTTCATCCTCCACCTCTTTCTCAGTCTCCTTGGTGACAACAAGCTGAATGGGGTACCCGATGAACTCAGAGTGCTTCTTGACGATGTCCTTGATCTTCTTCTCCTCAAGGTACTCTAACTGGTCTTCCTTCATGTGAAGGCGAATGATGCTACCACGACCGATAGGCTCATTCACGGTGTCGAGAGCTGTAAGGTTCCAGCCGCTTGTTAGTTGAACTCCACTGCAGGGAGAATGGAAGAACTCAACTAATGGTGAAGGATCCACCGGCAGCAGACTCCCAAATGTATTGCTCGTCATCGTTGTGCTTGGTGATCACGGTGACCTTGTCTGCAACGAGGTAGGCAGAATAGAAACCGACACCGAATTGACCAATCATGGAGATGTCAGCTCCAGAGTTGAGGGCCTCCATGAACGCCTTGGTTCCGGACTTGGCAATGGTACCGAGGTTGTTGACGAGGTCGGTCTTGGTCATACCGATACCTTTAAAACACCGTGGGACGAGTCAGCACGTCGCATCAGGCCATCGATACAAGGAGCGCGGTCATGAAAAAAAGCGCAAAATTTTTCGCTCATTGGCGCGAAAGTGGGAGACAGTTAAGACACTTACCAGAGTCACGGATTTCCAGAACCTTTCCTTCCACATCGGGGGTGATGCGGATAAAGAGCTCTTTCTCAGAGTCGAGCTTGGAGGGGTCAGTAAGAGATTCGTATCTGACCTTGTCCAAGGCGTCGGAAGCGTTGGAGATAAGCTCACGCAAGAAGATTTCCTTGTTTCTGAAGGTGGTGGTTGAGAATTCAGGTTAGGGCAGGCGCAAGACAGTATTGTGGAAGTGACATGTATCCTAAGTGCGTGCATGTGCGTGCTCAAGGAGGCTGCAAGGCACGAATGCGTCGAAAGGAACATTGCTTTTCAGTCGAGGGGAGAGTACGCACGAGTAGAAAGTGTTGATGATCAGCGACATGAGCTGGCTGATCTCAGCCTGGAAGGCGAACGTTTCGGTCTCAGAGGACATGCTGTACAATGTTCGTATGAAGAAATTAGTCCTTGCATTCGGAGGAGGATAAGGGTCTGGAAAGGGTAGAAGGGGTATGCGCAGCCAAGCATCCGCAGCAGTGCAAAACAGCGCAGCACCGGCGACGAACAAGACAAGAGGAACTCCTGTTGACGCGCTCACTCCGACTGGTGGCAGCGCGGCGGATGGTAGCAAGCTGACACAGGGGTGGCGGTCAGGCGGGGTGGGGGAGCTATGTACCTTGGAATGAATGCAGGTTTCTGGTTGAAAAAAGAATGGGGAAGTGCGAAATCCGGGTTTTTGGTTTGCAAAAAATCGACGACCTTCCAAGTCCTTCGATTTCCACCGCTTTCGACCGCCCTTCACTTTGGCTGCGCATGAACAAAACCCACCACCGACCACCACTACCACCACCTTGGATTTCTTTGAAAGATTCGGTTCCAGCAACTTCGCATTCGCAGTCATCATTCATTCATTCCCGTCTCAAAGTCAATCGTCTCGAAGTCAATCAATGCCTTCGCAATCCGTCTTCCGTCTTCCACAGTAGAAATCCCGTCCAAATTCCTTTCGGTACGCCGCTCGTCAAGCAACTGACACGTCCTTTCCTCTTTTTTTTTCATTTTTAGTTCGCATTTGCCTCCCTGTCCATCTTTCTCAAGTTATTTTTCTTTCACCGGAACCAGACACAAAAAGCATGTTTGACAAGTTCTTCCGTTCGATAGCCACCCAAACGGGCGCCCCCATCTTGCATCGGCAGCTGGTGGAGTTCCTGACGAACAACCACTTGTTTCGGCAGTTTGTGCACCGAACAAACCACCACCTGAATCATTTGCAAGGCGGCACCAGGGCTGCCGGCGCTCCTCCCAAGATAGAATGGCAAGACCCGCATGCAGAACCTGGCGTAAGTTTCCATATCGATCCCTCCGTTAAACTTCGCAGAATCAAACGAGACCCTACTTGGCGGCCTGCACGTTGAGGAAGGCCTGCGATCAGTTGCATTGTCGGCAATTGGAATCGGAAAGTAGTAGTAGCTGTGGCTGTTGCATGCGTTGGCATTGCATGGCTAGATAGGGCGGCTCGTGATATTGACTCCGGCGATCTGTGCTTGGTTGTCATCACAACTGACGTGGTGTCGAAACGACACAATGCGAAGAAAAGTTCACAACGCAACTGTCTGTGTGCGAGACGTAGTTGTCGACATAGTTGCGCAGGAATTACAGCCTTGATTTGCATCCATTCCCATTCGCGAAGTTTCGACCTGATTGGAACTTCCTGACCGATCCTTATAAACTAGTTCTTTTCACGATTTGCAAACGAATTGCGAGATGGATTCCGACGAGTGTTTGGTCGGCGCCTATAATAGTTGTTCATTTTCTAGTAAACTTACTCCATCTCATAAATAATTCACGTTAATTTATAAGGTGTTTTATTCGCGAAATGGATCAGCCAATCATCCGAAAGAAAAGAACCAGGCGGCGAGAGCTTCAGACAGAGTCAAGGATGGCGGGCTCCTTGAAGTCCTTCGCACCAGGCACGCTCTTTCCCATGTCATTGCCAGACTCTCCGTGAAGCTCCAAAAGCTTGCCAAGGTCGAACTTAGGTGCCTTCAAGATCTTCACCTTGCGGACAAACACATTCTGAAGGGGATAGATACCTTGCGTGGCCTTCTCGATGGCCTTACCAATCACTTCGGGCATCAGCTTCTGGACGAGCTCCTTGAGATCGCATGACGAGGCCTCACGCTGCATGATCTCAAACATCTTTTTGCGGATCTGGCGGATCTGAGCGTGTGTAGCGTAGGTGGTCTTGCGCACCTGGTTGGGTCTGCGCTTGGTGAAGGCAATAGTGAACAGGCGCACGAGGTATCCGTCTGACGTCTTGACGTCCATGTGGGCCTCAATCAACGACTGCCACTTCTTGACGAGGGAGCGGAGCTTATCCGAGGTGAAGTCCATGCCGTAGAAGTTGGTCAGGCAGTTCTTGCCCTGAATTTCCTGGATCTGGAGCTTGACCTTGCGGAAGCCGTCTTCCTGGTTGTTGTTGAGGTCGGCGAGGTTGACCTCAAGAACACGGTTCTTAAGATAGTCATTCGCGTTTTCTGCAGTGCGAAAAAGGTCCATCAGAATCGTAACACGACCACCCATTGTAAGACTCAATCCACATTGCCATGCAGTCACGGTCATGTCTCAAACATTCCCACGGCCATTCTTGCATTCAAGCCATTCGACCCTTTCAGCCTTCCACAGATGTCCTCCTCCACGGGGAAAGAAACAACGCCACTCACTCAGGCCCTGTGTGCGGTTCACAAGAGTCTTTCCGACGTTACGGGTGTCGAAGAAGGATGGGGCCTTGATGTCGTACCAGTCCTTGCGGGTAAATGGGTCCACGCTATCAAGGAACGCATGCTGTTAGATGCCGACTCCCGTAATGGTACAAATACACGGAACAGTGCACATCCGATCCGAGGATTCCCGCGTGAGTGCATTGTCACTAGTTGCGTTTCCGCCATGCTGCCTGTCCCAAGTAAGACACCAATCCCATCCATCCCATCCCAGACTCATCACCATCGATAGCTAGCATCAAGACATTCAAAAGCTGCTCAACTACGCAGAGAAGTAGATCGACGATGGTACTTACACCTTCTTCTTGAGACCCTTCTTTCCCTTTGAGAGACGCCTGGAGGTGAACACCAAGTCAATACTCTTCACGTTCAACGCAAACTGCCCACACTCACTTGTTCTTTCCGACAGCCCTGTAGAGTCCAGAAAAGAGGTGGAGGAGGTGGTGGTTCAGATCAATATCGGGTTTGGCATGCCACTCACATGTTTCCACAAAAATTGTGCTCTCACTCTCTGTCAGCCCTGAGATCTACATCGTGATCCCCTACTCTGAGAGAACACCATAAATGTTTGTGATCAGTCCGTATATGGGAATGCATCTTCTAATCCCAACCGTATTTCGGAATCTGAGCGCGTGGTAAGGAACGTGAGTTACAGTTTTTTGCATCAAGTCGCGAATTCACTCCTCTGATATCGCAATGCCAATTCAACAATCCGGTTTCGTGCAGATACACCTCCCAAAACTTCCCCAACCACGACTCGCATGAATCATCTGTGCAGGAACAGAGCCCGCCTGCGCGTCGTTCTGGCTGTTGCATAAGTTCCAACGCGTTACAATATGATTCGAGGGGGCGGCAAGTCAAGGAGTGAGGTGCCGCCGCGCGTTCTGCCATGCTGAAGACATGGCTAATTGTCCCAGTAAGACGTTACAAATGGTACACCCCTGCTTCCTTTGAAGTTCAACCCTTTTATTACTACTGGTTTGCGGGAAACCACAGACAGCACAACAACCCCTCATCAACACGCCGGTCAAGAATCACCGAACCATAAATGCAAATTTAGTTGGCGGCAGCGGCTCTCTCTCTGCGACGGTCACGTTCCTCGGAGATAGTAAGCTTGACACCCTTGCCCTTGGGCAGGGAGATAAGGGCCTTGTTGCCTTGACCAATGACAAAGACGTTGCTCAAGCGGGTGGCGAATTGTCTGTCAAGGGCGTCCTTGATGTGAACAATGTCGAAACCTCCCTGGTGGCGCTCACGGTGGGTGATGACACCAATACGACCCATGTTACGACCGCCAGTGATGTAAGCCAAGTTTCCAGAGTCGAACTTTACAAACTCGGAGATCTTGCCAGTGGTGAGGTCAATCTTGACGGTGTCGTTCACCTTGATGTTGGGGTCAGGGTAACGGATGGTGCGACCGTCATGGGTGACAGCGAACGGAATACCCTTGGCACCAAGCTTGACGGACTTGACCTTACCGAGCTTGTACTTGGCCTCTTCATCACCGATGCGGTGGATGGTGAAGCGACCCTTGGTGTCGTAGACCAGACGGAAGTTCTCACCAGTCTTCTCGATAGTGATAACATCTGAAAACGTGGGTTAGTTTGACGTTAAGACAATGGTTGAACAAACGCACCCATGAAACCGGCAGGGTAAGTGATGTCGGTGCGGACCTTTCCGTCGACCTTGATGTTTCTCTGCAAGACAATAGCCTTGACCTCCTGGTTGGTCAAGGCGTACTTGAGTCTGTTGCGGAGGAACACGATCAAGGGAAGGGACTCGCGAAGCTTGTGGGGACCGGGGCTTGGGCGTGGGGCCCAAGTGCCCGTCAATTTGTCAAGCATCCAGTGCTTGGGCGCCGCAAGGCGCTTCATGTGCTTCTTAGGACCCCTCGTCTGTTGTCGATGAACGCGAGTTAGCAGAGGGTCTCAAAATCCGGAGCATGATCGAAGTGGTTCATAGGCAGAAAAACATGGAGACGCATTAACGTCCGGTAAACGCGGCGTCCATCGTGTCACCAGGTGACGCAAGTTCGGGGAGGGGTTGAGTAATCCTAGCAGGTTTTGGCGCGCCTGACATGGCAGGCAAGGCCCAACATAAGATCCATCCGAGCCGAAGTCAATATCCGTCATGCCATCCATTCACCCAGTTGGTGCTGTTTTACAGTCCAGAGCCGTGTTGCGATGGAGGCAGGGTGCGGATGGGCAGAGGGCGGTGTCGCGGAGCGCATCTCTGCACCCACCATGTTTTGCAAATGGAAAAGGCTGTATAATACCCGTTCAGCAACCAACCATACGAACAACGACCATCCGCCCCCTTTCCCCTCCTCCTGACCTGCTGACCTAATATCAGAGACAAGCAAAAAATTTGAAGAGACGTACAAAGGTATTAGTATCTGGAAGGGACACATGCGCTAGCTCCTGTCACCAAGGCATCACCGGCGATGGTCTTCTCAAATTCACGCCTGGCTCACAGAGTTTCCCTACCATCCATCTTATTAAATTCTTGTTAAGTTGGTTTAGTGAGGGGGTGTTCGTCACCTTTCTTGGTCTTTCTTTGGGAATCGGTCAAGGAGATGGCGTGGAACGGACGGTTGGGGGAGTCAACAGTGACGGCTGCGAGCGGTGGCTGGAGAACCACGTCTGAATCGCGCACGAATCCGGCGGGTAGCAGGGGGCAGCTTGGGCCGCCTGGATCTAGGATCGGTCCCAGCGGTGAGGACGACGACGAGGCCGCACTCGTGCCCCCTCCGCCGTTCGAGACGGCCGTCACGCTGCTCCCGACCGCCCCATTCGTATTGCCACCTAATGCACCTGTTCTACTTGCGCATTCACTGTCGCAGGGCACCTCCGGTGTGCCTGTCCCCCATCCCACACTCGCGACAAGCATCGCTCCGCTAGTATCACACTCACAGTCAGCTCTACAGCTAGAGCCTCAGTTACAGATACCGCTCCAGAATAATACGAATAAAATCAACAGTGAAAAGGCCAGCAACTTGTCCTCACTTCGCGTATCTGTGGAAGTATGTCCTAACACGAGTGACTATCTTCCCCAGTCAACACCAATCCCGAGCTTATTCTCATCGTATTCTTCGCACGGGTCGCAATTTAAATTGCCACCACCCTCACTGGTTGACAATTCGTCCCCCGCTGTCTCACACGACGATCACGTCGTTGCAAGCCTTACTGGCTCCATGCACTCCCCTTACGCTTCGCGTCCACCCTCGCCACTCTCTATCCCACTCGTGGACCCTCTAGTGCATTCAACCATTCAACATCTATTATCGGTCGGTACCCGCATGGTCAAATACCCGAATAAGGCTCAACGAAGGCCCGAAGAGCGCATCATTCGGCTTATTCACCATGACTCGTGCGTCGCCGTTGGATGGGAAAGCAAAAAGAAGAAGGAGAGTCTCTCCATGGGTGAATAATTTCGTTTAGTCAGAGTAGCGGCACGGAGGAAATTGCCATGAAGCGTGCAAAGAGAGAAAACTTGGTGGCATCATGGGTGTATTAATCAAACAACTAAATAGCCAACTTCCACTCGATTCGCGAAATTCGGCTGGGCCAAAACACAAAGGCGTTTGAGCTGCATGGCAAGTTGCCAGATATTGAGGAACGAGCCTTTAGCATTATTTATGTCGCAGCCGATGGACGATACAAGATGCTCAATTTGGGTACGAGGCCCTTGTTCCCAATTCCTTCAATTCTTTTAACCTTCCCTATTCTCAGTCGCTCGTTCGAAGGAGGAATGTGCCATTTGGGTTTCAGGATTGCATATGCTTCTCGCAAACATGTCAGCCCTCATCGGAGCGACAGCCGCTACCACCCCCCTCGCGAATACCACGATTCCTCAATCCATGAATTCATGGCTTGAAAGAATCTGGAGTGATGTGGACGCCAATAATTCTGGATTATTGGGCCTGGAGAGTGTAACGCAATTGATGGGTAGACTCAACATTCGCCTATCCAAGCTGGAAGTCAAAAGTGCCTTGAAGGTAAAGGTCCTCTACGTCTACATAGTTGTTTGATGAAGGCGCTTCATACTAGAACTCTGGTATTCCAAGTCGTGGGCTTTTGAAGTTTGAGGACTTTGAGCGGTTGTACCGCACATTGCGGTTCCGACCTGAAATCGGTGAACTCTTTTCGAGTTTGGCAAAGACCAACCCATCTGGTTTGACTTTTTCCGAGTTTGAGAACTTTACTATTCATATCCAGAAGGTTTATTACTCTTCGACTACGATTAGTGAGACTAAGACTTGATATCGAACACAGACCAATATTACACAAACTCGCTGTCTTGAAATCTATAAAAAGTATTTGCCTCCGGGTCCGGCGGATTCTTGTCTGACACAATCGGCAACGTTCAACAAGATCCTGCATGATCCTTCCGATATGCCCCTCATGGATATGGATCATTTTTCAGCCTTTCTTCTTTCAGCAAATAATGCCATTTTTCGCAAGCAAAATACTGCATTTGTGTATCAGGATATGACGCGTCCCTTGACCGATTACCTCATCAACTCAAGCCACAACACATACTTGCTTGGTGACCAGTTTGCCGGGGAAAGTAGTGTAGAAGGATATATTCGTGCTTTGCAGCGGGGTTGCCGTTGTCTCGAACGTACGTTCGAAGGAATCCCTTCTCGTCGCATCCATTCTCTGACATTCTCTTCGAACAGTGGATTGTTTCGACGGCCACAACGGGCCCGTTATTTATCACAAAAATAGTTTGTGAGTCGCCTTTCTTTTGATCTAGAAATGGATGGATGCATCATCGCCGTCTATCGACCTTCAGGACGAACCGAATCCTTTTCAAAGATGTCATTGAAGTTATTCATCGATATGCTTTCGTTGCTTCTACGTATCCCGTGATTTTGTCTCTTGAAATGCACTGCTCGTATGATCAACAGGCTGCGCTGGCCAAGCTACTTATAGATGTATTTGGGGATTCATTGCTGAAAACACCCAACAGCGACGCTGCTCTAGGGAGGAAAGGAAAGCTCGCATTACCCTCTCCCGCCGAATTAATGGGCAAGATTTTGGTTAAGGTGGGGTCTGAGTCCTTTAGTCACTACAGGACTAATTTCATGGCAACTAGGGTAAAATCCGACCAATGCACCCGGATTTAGAACGGACTATGTCCATAGACGATTTAGAATATGAATCGGAAGAAGATTCCTCTCTCGGCAGCGGATTCAGCAGTGCTCTCGCCCTCTCGCCTAGTGCCTGTGTTTACCCCGGCTCTGTGATGACTCCCGGCTCCGGGGCCAAGATTCTGGGTGTGTCTCACCTTGTTCTGGACCCGGAAGAGGTGACTGGTGGCGTCGTGTGCAACTCGGAAGTTGTCGCCGAGATTGATGATGCGAATGGCCGACATTGTCGTATTGGTCCTTCGCACGTGTTTGGCCAGCACGCAACTGGGGCGGACGAAAATGCAAGTGCTAATACGCGTCAGACGACGCCGTCCACTCGTTTGGTGGCTGCTTCTACGGTCGGCGCTGCTGCAGTTAATGGAGTCAAGGAACGCAAGGTTTCGCTTCGGTCGCAGGGGTCATTGGGCTCGATAGTGGGGGCAGGGAATGGAGCCCACGTTGGAGGTATAGATGATAAAACTGCCATCAAGAAGCGGTATATTTTTGAGAAAAGCTTGATGGATCTTGTAGTCTATTGTAAGGCTGTGCGATTTACTGGGATGGAAATGCTAGGTTGGTTGTTGTTTCGGGTGTGGAATCATGGCCTCACTATAATCTACGCTAGATACAATGAAGTACGACGAAATGGTGTCCATCACGGAGTCCAAGTTCTTGTTTTTGCTCGCCAAGTTTCCTACCTCGTCCTTCCTCGCGCAGTCAATTTCAGCTGCTACTCAACCAGCCACTGCCGCTGCACAGTCAAAATCACCAACACAGAGCCCAACAGCTACAAGGAAGGGCGCAACGTTCACCTCGCCCGCCACCGCAAGTGCTGGCAACACCCCCCCGATCTCATCTCCTCGTGGAACCCAACTCTTACCGAATTCAAGGCTAGCCGCACACCACTGGAACCATCACCACACCTTTCATCTTACGCGTATTTACCCATCCCCACTGCGGATAGGCAGCTCCAATACCGAGAACCCGTGCCTGTTTTGGGACTGCGGGGTTCAGATGGTCGCTCTCAATTACCAGAAGTATGACCGCGGGCTGCAGGTGAACGGAGCCATGTTTAAGGGGAACGGTGGGTGTGGCTATGTGCTCAAAGCTGGACTGCGAGACTGGCGATGGCGGTGGGTGCAAAATGATGCGGGTGGCAGGTGGTGTTGGCGCTTCTTACTAGATCAGGGAAAACAGTATTGTGGTGGTGATGATGTTGGCGATGGCGATGGCGGTGGTCGTGATCGTTCTTATACGAATCCCACTACTTGCGGTGACCGGGTTGAGCTTCAGAGGAAAAGTTTTATGATCCCTGCAACGGTTGCAAATACCGCAATGGAAAGATCGATGGTTTTGACTGTGAAGGTGATCTCGGGGCAACAACTCCCGAGTGCAAAGGAAGGCGGGGCATCGCCGGTTGTGAGGTTGATCACTTCACCCCCGTACGTTGAGATTGAGATAATTGGAGTTGAAGCTGACTGTATGAAGCATAAGACACGTTCAAGCAGCACAGGAGGCACGTTTGAAACTCCAGTTACTCGCATCGCTAACGAGATATATAGGGTTTAACGCAATGTGGAAGGAGACGTTTCAATTTCGCATAACATGCCCAGAACTCGCTGTGTTGAGGTAAAATGTGTTTGCTCTTCGGCGATGTTCTCGCTGCTGACGCTTTCTTTCAGATTCCAAGTATTTTCCCATGAAAATAGATTAACGCATGAGGTGATTGGAAGTTACGCAATAGCTCTGGACAATATGGAATTAGGTAATGTAGGAGTACTAAAAAGACGCGATTGGTTACATTCTCATATTGTAGGTTATCGGCATGTACCACTTCTGAATCGGAAAGGAGAAGTTGTTCCTTTTTCCACACTCTTTTTACTTTTGTCGCTTGATTGAGAAGAAAGAATTGGAGGGAGTCGGGGCCGAACTTTTTTTCATGGATTCTCTTCCCCCTCCAATTTTGAGTTTGGATGGCCTTGACGAAGCGTCCGCGCGCGAGCCAGCAGCCAGGGCGACGGTTACAGACACTGTAGATATTTCGTGCTCATCGGCCACACGGATCCGGAGCCAGGACATGTTCATGTTGCTTGCGCTGTGGATGGAGACCTTCCCATTCGAGAGCGCCGGCGCGAAGGCCGAAAGCGGATCTTTCGGAACCGAGCCGATGAAGGGGCCGGACGTCAGGACTGGGACTGAGGACGCGTGGCTCGGATTTCAGTCACCGGCTGCCCTCGCCCCGCTGCCGCTGACACTTGCGCTCTCAGCACCCTCGTCACCCTCGCTCGGCAATTCATCCGTCTCCACGCGTGCCTATCCGTCTCTGCGCACAGGCGCCGTCCTCGTAGATGCGATGGGAAAAGTCGCCGCAATCGATCGTGAGCATTTGTTTGAGAAATGAATGCCCAGGCACAAGCCCCCCCCCCCATTGACAAGATCACTGCGCAGGCACGGGCGAGTCTCACGCCGCTGTCCGCTGCCTCATGAGTGCTTCCGCAGACATCAGAGGCTGTGACCTCTACCTGTCCCGTTTTCCTTGCAGTCTCTGCACAAAGCTGGCCGTGCAAGCCGGCGTCGTGAGTAACTCGTTTCTTGCCACATCTACTCGCATCTCAGAATCGCTTCTCACGATTGATTGGTAATAGCGCAAGATATACTATTTCCCCGCCGAATATTGGGAGCTTGCGCAGGAACTGAACGAAAAGGTACCCCAAGAGTCAATAGCTCTTTTCAAGCTAAGGGAAGTCGAGCGGCGTGAAATGAATCGAAAGTCGGTAATGCGCTTGATCTCAAACAATTCAATCGGTGAGCATGTTTTCTTCCTAAAATCATTACTGAACCCGAACTGGTCGCGCCAACAGCACTCACACTGTTCATTCCCCAGTGGGATCATGGAGACATTGATGACGCCTTCACTCCGTCTTCACCGTCTAAACCTTCAAAGCGCAAGCGAACGCCGCATTTAGTTCACCCGCCGACCCCCAAGTGGAGTTGGCCTCTTGATAAAACATTAGAAACGAGCCCCGGGATTTCGCGTCGCTGGCCCATCATCCAACTCAAATTCGCCCGTACTGTAGCAGCATTAAACCAGCTCGCCGCGCGATACTATGTTCAGGCGAGGACACTGGACGACTGGAGTACGAGGTTACGCGATTCCATGGATAGTGCGGCGCGAGTGGCGACAAACACTGAGACCAACGGCCCTCCTTTCAATCTGGAGGAAGCGGACAAAGAAGTGGAACTTCCAGTTTGGTATGAATGAATCTTACTTCTTTCTGGGACCCTGAATTCATTTTAGGGCGCGCCATGCGATGGTTGTTGCACATATTGCGTCCAAGAGAACAGATGACCCCAAACTCGGTGTCGGTAGTGTTTTTGTCGATGAAGATGGTCGCTACTTTAGTGTTGGATGGAATGGCTATCCAAAAAAGTGTAAGCCAAATGCGTGACTATACTTTATTTCTTAAATCTTCACCCAGCGCAACACTTGGATTATCCGCAGGCAGGAGCCGATGACTCTGTCGAATATGAAGAGCTGAAATATGACTACATCCTTCACAGTGGTGACTTACAGTTTTAGTTTTTGGGATGCTCTCACTCAAACTGGCGATGGCCATGATAAATAGAACAAAACGCCCTGTTGTGGCGTAATCCACCTGGCGTACGCATTAAGGAAACATGGGTGGTTGTGACGAAGCTTCCTTGTGACGAATGCTCACCCATGTTGTATGACTGCGGCATTCGCAAGTGTATTACCATCCCGCAAATGCCCAAGGGACTGGACGATCCTGCCCGGTTGCGAGGCCTCACGTACAACCGCGTTGCTGGCTTAATGAATCGAGTTCTTTTGTTTGAAGTTTAGACAGTAAAATGGTTCACTGATGAAAAGTAAAAAGGGGGGAAGTTGAATCACTTTAAAACTATATAGTTAAAAAATGAGAAGCGCGAACGCTTGAATGGAAACGAGGGCGGGAATCACCCTCAAACTTGCACTGGCATAAATGTTCTTGTCTCCATATGGAACGAATGATGCAGTCGGTTTGGGCACGTACGCATCTGTCGGCACAGAGGCTTGGGGGTAGACATTTGGGTTATTGTTGTCATTAACCCACCATGAGGGAAGAGACGCCGTGGTTGGTTGAGGAGCGATATACGTATTGGGTGGTGCGTTGTTGTTGTTGTTAGGTTTGGGCACACCGTAGGTACTTGGCGCAGCGTTTTGACCGTTATTGTTGTTGTTTGGAGTACCGTTGTTGTTGTTTTGCGCGACGTTGCCAGTGTAATTTGGCGTTCCGTTGTTGCCGTTGTTGCCGTTATTGCCGTTGTTACCGTTGTACACGCTGTTACCGTTGTTACCATTGTTACCGTTGTTTGGAAGAGCACTATTGCCGGGAGCGATATTGGGAGCTACTGTGGTGGATGACGACTTAGTCGAAATAACGACTGGGTTATTTCCCGGATTTCCATTCGCAGTGGAAGACGACAACAACGATAAGGAGGTGGTCGACGAACTCGTCGACGAAGTTCTGCTGGAAGTGGACGAAGTAGAGGAACTAGTGGAGGAACTAGCAGAAGAGCTAGTAGAGGAACTAGAGGAAGTGGTAAAGGGACTAGAGGAACTAGTAAAGGAAGTAGAGGAACTGCTGATCGTTGTAGTAGTCGTTGTGGTGGTCGTGGTAGTGATCAGACTGCAGATTCCATTATAGCATTGATTTGGAGGGCTACATTGTTGGGAACCGCAAAGGCACAATTCTGGAACTTCCGCGTTCTGCCAGTTCGGGCAAACTGGTGGTCCCGTCGGGTTTGATGTGGGTCCGCATATTTTATTGAAGCACTGATTGGGAGGGTTGCAGACAACGGAGCCGCAAATGCATTGAATTGGAACTTGCGTATTGTTCGAATTCGGACAAGTGACCTCATTACAGAGCAAGTTGGAATGCGATACCTGGATTTTAGAGTCAGAATGCATATCGTTTTGACCGCTTGGGAACTCACGAAAGCTGCCAATTTCATTTCTTCAACTGGTTGCGTCTGCGCATTGCAAGTATTGCAAGAGTTCTTAGTGAGGCTGTTCACGGTAAGAATAAATCCGCCACAAAATTTGGCATAATCGTCTATCTGAGTCGTGGTCCCGTCATTGCCTGTACTGTGTGCCAATTCAAGAAAGCTGGGGTTCAGAATATCACTGATGCAAGGCTGCGCGCACGGAGAAATCATGTTGGTGATAGCGACTACATTTAGGAAAGCATTGTGAACAAGAGTAATTGGGTTCAATGGACAACCAGTTCCTTGAATGCCAGATAAAATGTTCGGATCAATGGTATACGGCGCTTTGACCGTGTTTACGACATTCTCAACCAGGAATTGGAGAGTGACGGACCCAGTTACTTTTGCGCAATTGTCAAACAAATTCCAACCATCAATGGAAGTCCCAGCATTAGTGTTGGTGATGATCAGGACGACTTCGTTGTTGATGTCAAAGGTGCCGTTCGTGACGGGGAGAAAAGGGGCTGCGTTTACTATATTGATGCTCCACACTATGACCAAGTTGATGTACGAGATTGTGGTAACACTGTACTGAGGTGCATCGATCACAGTGCCGTTCTGCAGGCAAATCTGGTTGCTATTTGCTATTTGCGTACTGTTCAAAAAATCCGTCGAATTCTTGTTTGTGGATGGTATGCAAGCACATGACTTGGAAAGCACAAGATCGAACACGCAGAGGGGCTGGCAACTGGGCTGACTCGAGCAGAATTGACCATACGGACACGTGGTGGATCCGCAATTGCAACCGTCAGTCTTTAGAGAGACTATCTGATTCGGCGGGCAAGTTGTGGGAGAGCATGTTCCATCAGAGTTGCACCGGTAGCCTTTCACACAGTTTGTTCCGTTCACGACCGATGGTGGGGAAGTTGTGGTGTCAAAACATCCACATCCTTTATCTCCAGCAATCTCGCGAATCGCGCACTAATCAAGTTTTGTAAGTCCACTCAATGCCACGATACTTGCGAACGAAAACTCACGATTGGCTCGCAAGAACCAGCAGGATACACGTTCGTGCCATTAGGAGCAAGGAATGAATACGAGATGGGATTGGTATTGCTATAAAAACACACATCGGTCCTGTCCGTGCCGCAAAGTGGAGGGGTGCCATCAGAGTCTGTTCCGCACATACACTTCTGCGTTGTTTTGGCTTTGTCAACACAAGGTGGTGGATCGTGACAGTTGCCGTCATCGCTACATGTTTGTCCCTTGAAGCACATATTGGCAAGAGTGTTAACTGTTGCAGTAGTGGGTAAACAAGCGCAAAGGCCATTAATCACTTGATTGTGTGCGCACTGTTAAAGGTTTAAAATGAACTCATTCCATTGTTCAATACTCACTTGAGGGAGGCAAAGATCGTCCGGAGTCAATGGATTGAAGCAAACATTTCCTGCCTTGCAGCCTTGTTGTTTTCCAGGACCAGCGTCACAGGTGCAGCCTTGTGTGACACCAATCAAGTACCCGTCTTTGCAAACAGGACAATGAATTCCAAGAATTAAAGAAATTTCCACATCAGTTACTGTGACTGTGACGTATGCGCTTTTACATCTCGGTAAGGTTACTTGGCTCGCGCCGACAATCACGGTTGCGATTGCCGAGAAGGAGATAGATACTGTGTCACAGTAATTAAATGGGTATGGAACCGAGAATTTGGATGAATCAGTAGGATTTGGCGTCACGGGTTTCCAAGTGTTGGTGGTGAAATCCAAGTACTGAAAAGAAGTGAATGTGACTGAGACATCCGGCGGAAAGGTCAAACCGTTCGATTGATCCGAAGGTCCAGGCGCAGGTACCGACCAAGTGAAGCTAAATCTGCCAGGAAGATTGGAGGGTAAGACCCATTTCAAGGAACAAAATTTCGCTTACCCCGTCGCACTTCCACCCACATATTCGATGGTTGGAGTTGGATAATAGGGAATCACCTCCCCATTACTTGCACAAACACTATCGTAGGCGCAATCTTGACTGTATAAGGCCACCGTGGCTTGCTGGCTCGGGCCGATGCACGCACAGTCCTTCCTCACTTGAAAACTTGGAGCGCCTGCAGGACCACAAGTTTCCAGGCATCCTTGACTCTTAGTACAGGCGTAATTGATGTTACCACTTGAGGCTAGGCAGCATGTAGGTTGAGCGAGACCAGGAGGTGCACAGACGCATCCCGGGCTCTTCCCTGCTTGTCCACTTTTGTCTTGACTCCCAACCAGCAAATTGAGGCTACATTGTGTCGTACTACATCCAGCAGGAGGTTGAGGACAGGGATTGGGGTTGTCAGGCGGGATAATGACTGGGATGTTCTTAGGAGTGCATACACCATTTGGATTACAGGTATCTCCTGCATTGCACACGTAGTTTACGCATTTCCCTCCCGTCAAGACTGTCCAGTCACCGTCGATACTATACAATAAACCGTCGTTCGTAATTTGATCACGACGAGAGAAGCCGAAAATGCCGTCCTTGTCACAGATGGTGTCCGTGCAAAGGCAGCTCACTGCGACGACACCAAAACTGTCCATAATGTTGGACACTTGAGTACTTCCAGCCTTTTGATACGTCCCAGTCCGACACTGTACCAGGTAGGAGTTAGAAACAAATCCTTTCTGTTCACAGCGTCATCATCAAGGCAAGAGTGACGCACCAACGTGTTAAGGGGACAGTCATTGTTGGCTTGAGTGCAAGCATTAACACTGGCGGTCAGCCACAAGGCACCAAGAAACCACACAGGGACGGCGTCGATCATTCGCAGACCTTTCTTACCACTGTTCGAAGGGAAGTCAGAGTACGCACTGCGATACCTGTTCAAAGCACGCCAAGAAAGCACCTGTTCAAACCTCCCTTTCCCTCCCTCGTCTGGATTACTGAGTACAAGGAATAACTTTATTATTCCATGCGGAGAAAAAAAAGCATTTACTCAAAAGGCTCCAGCCAAGCCTTGAAGTGCCTCAATTTTCTTGTACTTGCTGTCTTCCACAACAGTGGAGGTGTTCTCGCCAGAAGCGAATTCGGACGAAAAGTCAACGAAGGTGCTGTTATCATGAGTCACCTTTCTCAGGCGAATCGTGTGGTATGCAGCAAGCACAAGGGTGGGCACAGAAGACTCGATCACTTCATACGTCACAAAATGCTCAAGGTCGGAGATCTCGCGGATTTGGTACTTCTGGACAGAGCCATCTTTGAAGTACACGACGCGAATCGAGCCAACGGCATCCACATTTCCTTCAGCTCCAAATTAGTGACCAGGACACGGGTACTGTTGCCACCTCACCCTCGATGTCAACCTTTTGGACAGCGCTCCAGAAGCTGAAAGTGACCTATTTGTATGAAGCGAGGGTGTCGGTTTGTTTGAGAAGGCCAAATAAGGGGATCGTCTCCTCCTTCTCCTCAAGTGTATTAGCGGCACTCACCGACTTGACCTTGTCCCAGACGGCATCAATGTTGGCTTGGATCACGCGCGATTCGTTCGAACGGGAGGACGACATTGTCTTGTTGGTTGAACACAATTGGAGGCAAAAATATCACAAACAGCGAAAGAAAAAAAAAGGCTCATGATGTCGCGCCCAACACTCTTCCCTCACGGGAAATTACACTACTGATTTTAAATGGTCACAGTCTCCACTGCGGCGTCTAATAAAAATATCAAACTTTTTTGATGTTTCATGCGATTGTGCTGGTTGACTGTGAACGAAACAATGGACCAATCAGAGTGGAAAAAATGAAACTAACCATTATTATCGTCCAATTCAACGTTTATTACAAATATTAAGTTTGATCCACACGCGTTAGATCCAAATACGTCTTTAAAAATTTCCACCATCTTGAACCCTTTCATCTGAAACAGCGTCTCAAATCAAAAATTCCACCGTCGTGAACATTCTGTCTTTTTTAACGCCTTGTTTTTTGAAATAAAAAAATATTAAAAAGAACAAGTGGAAGCACACCTCGGAGCACTGAACGCTCGAATCACGGCACAGGAGGCCGTGCTTGAAGCAGCCAGAATCCAGCTTCAGCAGGCGATACAGGCGAGGAAGCCAGCGGATATACGTGCCGACTTTCGAGCCCTCTTCGAAGGTGCTGCCTGAGGAAGATAAATCTGATTAGCTCTGGTTGAAAGTGGTGGTGACATCGGCTGGATCGCATTCTGAAATGGGCTACGCGAAAAACAAAAATAGTTTTGGACATTGTCCGAACCAAAAAATTCAGAACGAACAAGAACAAACCTCGGCGCAAGACGCAGCCACAGGGCGTGGATCGTCGCCCTCGCCGTGTGCTACTTGATATCATGCGGAATCGATATTACATCTTTTTTCAAAATATAAATCCAATTGCTCGCAAAAGTTTGCCGACGCCGCGAAGAACCGCGGGACGAGGGTGTCGGTGTCGGTGCTGTTGGTGGTGTTCCTGTTCCTGTTGGTGTTCGTGTCGGTGTCGGTGCCGGTGTTGGTGTTCTTGTTGGATGTTACAGCTGCTTGAAGAAGCGAGCTTTGCTTCATGGTTTGAGACATTTATTTTTTCGTCCAAGCAAGTTTTGCGAACAACTAAAATGAACAGTGAACCAGTGAAATTCGCACAAAAATCAAAAAAGTCTGAAATTTTATTAGCCGTTGCAGTGGAGACGGCCACAATTGAAAATCACTGGTAATAATTCCCGTGAGGGACGAGAGTGGGGTGTGACATCGGGGGGTGAAAAAAAGAAAAGAATACAAACTTGAAGTGAAAGTCGGAAGAGAATAAGAGACGGAAAGAATCGTACACCTTTATGACAGGGACGGGAGGCCTTTCTTCACGCTTCCCCTTTTCATGACCGCCACGTAATCGGCAACGCCGCCATCGTCCTTGGAAACAAGCCCCTTTCCGAACTTCCACAACCCCTGTACCACAGAATTATTCATCACCATTCGCACACCGTTGTTGAAACGTCCGCTCTGCGTGCGTGCCTCCTTCATTACACTTGCACTGAGGCCCACTCTCTCGCCGTCGAACTCGCTGGCCAATTTTTCAAACACAGTTCGATCATGTTTTACGTGGGGATCATCATCATCGTCCTCCTCCGCACCGCTGGTCACCGGAGCCGCAGTCATGGCTCCAGCCATGAAAGCATCAAAACCATCATTGTACGTTCCATCTGGTGTCAAAACAGAGTCCACATCGTCCTTTGTGTCAACCCACCGCGGGTCCATGTACTTGGCAAGAAGCTTCGCGAGCAAGACGCCGTCTGTGATAGCGAGACCGGCTCCGAGACTACCATTTGCATTAATCGTGATCGGGTGCGCTGCATCACCAATCAACATCACACGGCCACGATGCACCGTAGGAGGAAGCTGGGCCGACGGGCCAAACGGATTGGGTACCGTAAAAGTTTCAAGTGGATTTTCAGCAAGATCCAAAGTATCCTGGATAGTTGTAAGGGCTGGATCGGTGCGTGCAATTATGGCGTAAATAGGGTGCTGCAGGCTCGAGTATCAACAAACAAGGAGACTTCAACCACGAAAAAATAGCTCACAGGAAAGTTCTCGGGTTCTGCATACTTGAGCGCAAGACCTCTAATTTCCTTTCCAGTCAATGGGTCTGGGGCAGCAAAAAGACTGCTAGGAACAAAAGTAGCCCTAGAACTGCTCCTGCTTTTGTCCAAATCACCGCTAAATAAGCGCGGTGGCTGGTCGCCCATGTTGATGGCGGTTTGCTTCATGGCATTTTGCAAGACACTGAGGTCAATACTGCGGCGGTTGCGACCGCGTTTCGGCTTGTCCGTGCCACTTGGGGAATCACTCTCGTCGTTCTCTTCTGCGGTGGCAGAAGTTCCTTCTCCATTTTCGTCGTCGTCGTTGTTCAAACTCTCTGTGGTGTCGGCCATGCGAAGCTTTCCTGGCTTTCTGCCAGCGGGGGTGGAGACAGTGTTCCACTTGTCTTCCGCACTCGTTTCATCCGTGCTCAGTTTCCCCAAGTTCGTTTGGATGCCTGGGTCCATCGTACCAGGAGCCATGCTCATAATATTCAGACCGCTCTTTGGGTTTGATTTGATGGCTTCGTTCATCAGCTCCCTGTTCTTGGCTGCCGTGAAGGCTGTAATAATGCCACCTTTCTCGTCCTGCGGAACAACAAGACGCCATCCGAGAAGGTGATTTCCTAGGTTGGTGCAACCAAACCAGACTCCCTTGTGACCGTGAACAGTGACGCTGCGACCATCTGGCACAAATACATGCACGTCACTGCGAAGTAGGTCTTCGATGGGGTGTCCAGACGTGGCGAGTGTATCCGGGGCGTCAGTTGGAGGCACATGAAGTCGAGTGACTCCCGTAAACACAGCGGCACCACTGTACTCTACCGGACGGGGGTGTGACGATGCAGGGGTCGTAGTAGTGGGCGAAGATGATCCGATAGAGGCGGTTGGTACCCGCTTAGTGACATTGAGGTACATGAGTTTTCTGACAGTGGAATGCGCTCCGTCGGCTCCAACAAGAAGATCGCAGACTTCCGTACGACCGGAGCGAAATTCGACAGTCACTTTTCCTGTACCGGGGTGGACGTAATAGAGCTTGATGCGTTCATGAGGGGCGAACGATGGTCCCATCAGCGAAGCAAACGCCTGGCGGTCGAACCAGCGACCCTCTATACATTCGAAACAAGCAATGGGGTTAATGGGACGCATCGGGTCGAAGCGAACCAATCACCAGCCAAGTCAGCGTGCACATCATCGCCTGGAACTGCGTCCACCAAACCACCATTGTTTGCGGGATGAGGAAGATATTCAGTGCCTGTCGCTGACGCGTTCGACTCCGTGTCATCGGCGAGAGCCAGCATCAGCATTCGCACAAGGTCGCACTTGCGCACTGACACGAGTGGAGGAAGACTGGACGGAGTATCTGTTTCAGCCGATGGACTCAAACGAGACTGAGGAGGCGGAAAGACTGAGATGGGGGTTTCAAGGTCGAGTGGATCAAGGGCCTGGTTTGAGTGTGCGCCTGAGATGAGTAACTCCATCCACGAAAGCGTATTGGCAATTGAAAGCAGCGGGAGCGAATACGCTGGTGGTAATGGAGACATATGATGGCATCCGATGAGCGATCCAGCGTTTAAGGGGACGTCGCTTTGTCGCACCCCAATTTACACAACAAGCTCCTCCAAGTTTGCGCGGCAAGACCCTTACAACTCACCGAACACGCGAGGATCGGTCCTCCAACTCTTGAAAGGCCCTTGCCAAGTTTCAGATCGTCAACAAGTGCCTCCACTGCCCACCTCCACAGAAGAATATGATCGCCATCTTCCGCGATCGCACTGCTGCCGTTTGCCTCTGCAATCAGAATCTCAAAACGGACACCAGTCTTGCGAGTCTGGCTGTTGAGGCGTTTCAAGGCAAGACCTAGCGAGAGGCCGGCAAGGCCGCCGCCAACGATCACCACCTTCTTGGTGACGACACTGTTTAAGCTGCTGGTGCTATTGAATCTTTGGCTCATGGAGGCAACTGAAGCTGTCCACGCCTTGTGGAACTGTGGGTGGGGGGGATGGGGGGTTTGATTCCAATTTGGGAGTACAATTAACCGAACCAGAAGTTTCTGTCATTTTGGACCCACTGACTGCCTGCATAAGAAAGCGAGGCAAGGGAGACAGAGCCCAAGAAAGGGCAGACAAAAAAAAAAGGGGGAAAGGAGTGGTGTGCCATGGCGACCACCGTTGTGCCCCCTGCCTTCACCAAATGGTCTGCGCCTGCGAAGCCCAAGGAGACGTCCGCCGCGTTGGCCGCTGCGGCCGTGAAGCCGCCACCGGGGCTGCTCGGCGAGGTGCCCAAAATCACCAAAGACGTGAAGACGGCGCTGAGCGAGGTCAGTGCGGTGTCGGCGCGCCTGCCCCTGTTCACACGTCCTGTGCACGCGTCTGTTCACGCGCTCTCCCCCGCATTCGTCCATCTTCCCACCGAGTCCGTCTCGTCGCGTCGCTTCTACGTGCCTCTGAATGTCGAAGCCTCAAGCACATTACTTGAATGCTCAAACTTCCAGCCCTACACCCTTCCCCCATCATCACCACGCGCTTACAATGCATTCGTCTATACCTTAGTTCGAAAAGGGCCTCGTAACCACGCCCATCATCATGGAACTCGCCCATATCACAAAGCTGGGCCACCTTCAGCTGCTTGGCTATCTCATCATCGGCACTGTATACGTTGTTCTCGTTACATGCAACGTCTATGGGGGCTTCCTTACTTTCGCTCTGGGTGTCGGCTGGCCCATTGTAAAGAGTCTGCGTGCAGCGGAGGCTTGCAAGAAGGAGGAGGTTCAAACTTGGTATGACTCATAGACTCCGTACTTCTCGCAATCCTTGCTTCCTAAGTTAATTATCACGCGTAGGATTTCCTACTGGGTGATAACGGCCATAATGACACTTACTGAGTACGCTGGAAAGGTTTGCAGTTGTACTTTGACTTCCCCCCCTATTTTCCCCATCTCGCTCCTTCTCACATAATCTGAGCAGGCTATCCTTACGATTCTACCGTTTTATTATACGATCAAAATGGTGTTTTTGCTCTGGCTCATGATTCCTTATTTCAATGTGAGTAACCTTTGCAGGAGGATTCGGCTGAAAAACACTCATTGATTCAAACTCTCAGGGATCTTTCTTTATCTACAATGTGGTCCTTAAACATTTGCTACCGCCCCTAAAGCCTCCCGAACCCCCGAAAAAAGAAGAAAAGCCGTTATCAAAGTGGGCTTATCCCACAGGAAAATAAAAAAAGAATTGCATTTTTTGGAATAAATAATTGTTCAATCATGGAAGATACACACGCGACACCCAACAAAACACAAAGCTCACGTGAGTGTGCATGAATGCTATAGCAAATGTCGTGCATCGATGCGATGGATGCGATGACGTATTTGGGCGTGGTGATACGGGCTCCGACGCTGTTAATGCCGCCACAACCAACTCAGAGCGCGACTTATCCTCGTTCGTGTCATATCTTTTGGATGGCAGCGGCGTCGAAAACGTGGTGGATCTTCAGCGCCTGCGACGCGAGCTTGAGGACGAGCGCTCGTCGCCGACGGGGGGAGGTGAGCGGCGTGACTCCTTCAGTCGGACATGTCTCCACTCAACACGCGACAACTCTACACAACCATACACATCCAAAACTACCGCAAAAACTATTTGAAACAAACCAGGCAGCGTTGCGAGCAGTAGTATGCGCAGTAGAACAGGCGTGCGGGCCTCTTACAACACAACTGCAACTGCGGCGGCGGCAGACGTCTCCCGCTCCGTCTCGCCCCTCTCTGCGGCTCACTCTCATTCCCATTCGCTCTCCCAATCTCTATCTGCGTCGGTGTCTGTCCCCTCCCGCGCCACTCACTTTGCATCAGTTCCGGCTCTGTTCCAGATCACACCCCAAACAAACCCAGCTGCACACGCGACAACTGTCAAAGCAGAATCAGCAACTGCACTTTCGCCCACGAATCTGTTGTCACCCCACCTGTTTACGGGAACTTCAACTCCGAAAAACGGGACGCGTTCTATCATTTCTGTTTCTGACGCGGTGTCCCATTCTGTCGATCCTCTAATTTCTAAACAAGTTGATAGCAATGACTTCAACGGCCAAGCAGCTTCTGCTAAAGCCTCAGCAACAGATGTCCAAATCAAGAATATGCTATTCGTTGATAGAAGAGGGAATGTTTCAAATTCCGTATCTTTACCTGATTCTCGCCCATCGGCTCCATCCTCAAGGCAGGCCGCACTCTCCTCCTCGTCCATTGGACCGCCATCTAGTGAAGGAATAGAATCAAGATATGGGTCGAAGGCTAATGTTCATGATTCGCAGCTGAACCCACAAGGATCCCAGGGTGACCCGCACCCCAATCGACAAATTCCGCCTTTGTCTCGAATTAGCCGCCAAGGAATGGGGTTTTCGCGTGGTTCTGACGAATTTTCGGGTACAAGGATGGAACCAAACAGGATTTCAGATGGCCAACATGATGCGACGATTCGTATCTTGTCTCGGGACGAGAGGAATCCCCAGGTTCAGCATTCGTCGCAACGGAATCTTATTTCGAACTCAATTGGAAGCATTCGAGAAATGTACGAAGAGCTCCCGGCTGAATTTGGTCATCTGGAGGAATCTGAAAACCTTCAGTATTTCTCCAAAAGCTTGGGTGAAAACAATCCAGATTCTGGGCTGAATTGCATTCCGGATAGTGCAGAGAGAACAGGATTATTTCCCCATCTGGTTGAAAGTAAGGGCTTGCGGGAGTCTGGAGCAACAAATGCGGAGACGTGGCAAGAGGAGCGGCTTGAACTCGAGCAGCTTCGCTATGAACAGCAACTGGATCGTATGAGGCATCATAAACAAATTCAGGATCGTGGTGATGCTCGCCCTAACCGTCAGGAGCGAACTAGTTTTGAAGAGGACGTGAAAGTGAAATATGACGAGAGGCTCATCAGAGAGAAGTTAGAGATTGCTGGATTGAAGGCTGCCACTACAGTTGCTGAATCTAGAAACAGTCAAGGAGATCCATATCAGAATAAGGACCCATCAAATCTATCTGAGAGACGTGTGCAGCAATGGATTTCGGGAAACGCGACTCCCATGGTACAAATTTCGGACTGCATAAAGTCTCCACTAATCTCGTTCCAATAAGTCCGATGCAGATCATTTGAGTGGAGTTGCCTCCCGTTTGAGGTCTTTGGGACTTCCTCCTTTGCATCCTTCACTTATGATGAATTCAAGTGAGCCGTCAGAAAGTTTATTGGGACTTAACGGAATTCCACAATATCATCTCTCCAAATTGCTGAACACCTTATTGGACGAAATTACGCGACGCGCGGATGAATCACAAAAATTATCCGAGCGCTTCAGCGAGGGAGAGGACGCTAAGAGGGCTCTTGAAGATCAAGTGTCTGCCCTCGAACTTCAAAAAAAAGAAGCAGAAAGCAAAGATTGGAGAATAATACAGGACCAGCAGGTTTGAAAGTGTTGACTACCTAGATGTTCCTTTTTCATTTCCCGGCATCTGCAGGATTCTCTGACGTCTCTCACGTCCCAAATGGCATCTCTCCGCAGCGATTTACTTCATACGCGCCATGATTTAGAGGACGCGCAGTCCATTAATGCCTCTCTGAAAAAGCGGCTATCGGAGAGAGAAGCGGCCCGTGACAAGGCTCTAGAAGAATTAGAAAGTTTCCGGACGAGGGTTCAGTTCTTGATTTCGCTCCGAAGAGCGCTTAGTTAACGAGCCGCTCAGGTAGAGAAGACTCGTCGCCAGAACGAGCAAGCATTCATGCAACTTGCGGAACGAGTCAACCGGTACAAAGTAGATCCCACTAAAAGCGGAATGGATCGATTTACGATGGAAGTTATTGATGTATATGAGTCAAAGATTTCTAAGCTAGAAGAGGACCTGAGGGAACTGAGGTCGGTTGTATTACCAAGGGTGACCAACGCCTTTAACACTGGATTCAGGATGAGTCAGTCCCTAGCCAAAAAAAGCATTGGAATTTCTACAACATTGGATGGTGAATTGCAAGGTGAACCCGAGGACTTTGCGTCCATCGGGTTGCCAAAGCGACACTTCCTGCGACAGGGATTCACTGGGGAACAGCAGTTGGTACCAGTTGAAGCTAATAAAGCTTATCAGATTCAAATGCGGCTGGAAAAGCAGGTTGCGGTGCGATCAAGCGTTGATAACTTGAGATATCTGACCAAACCAACAGGACTTGCAGGAGCGACTGACCAGGTCGGAACAAGAGCTTCTGGAATCAAAGCAAAACGCGGAATTATTGAAGTTGCAGCTTCTGGAGACTAAAATGCCGGGCTGGGTCGAGCAGGCACGTGGGGACATCAGTTGAGAACAAACTCAAAATTCCTCGTGCCGAAATTGACCGTCAACATACTTCCAGCTTCAGGCCTCAGTACACGAGAATTGATTCGACGCGATAAGAAATCCTGGAAGATGAAGTTTTATCAAGTTGATGCCATGGATTTGGAGGAATGCAGAAATATGATCAAGGTTTGCATGACGATCCTTGTGCTGCTAGCTGTATAACCGCATATTTTCGTAGAATGTCTGCACTCATTTGGCCATTCCTGACGTCCCGTCCTTGCTTCCTGGCCTGGCTGCCATTGACTCTACTTTGCGCCTGTTGCCGCAAATCCAAGCTTTCATTGCCGCAATTGACGACCTTGTGAACAGTTACCACTTAAGGTTTTTTGAAATCGATGATCGCACGTCAGTTGAAGCGAAAGCCCAACCCCACGAGCCGTTTGCTAAGAAAGTTGCAAAACTCGATGAATTGGCTCGAATTGTGGGTATGTGGGCCAAAGCAACTGGAGAGATTAACTCTCTGTATAATTTTCGCCACGAGATTCACCGGCTGCTTGGTGTTCGTGAGAGCCCAGGAAGTCTCGCTGGGTGTCAAGAAATATTGAATCGCCTGAAAGAGCGCAAGGACGGTGGATTGGTGGGCAGCTTTAATCGTTCGGAGATGGAATCTCTTCACAGGTTCAAGGTGGAAGTTTATGACGCTTTGAACGTTGATGCGGACGGGTGTACGGAGAGGGAATGCGTGGAATTAGTGAACAAACTTCGTTCAACTTCAAATTCCACAACGAAGGGTCAGTTTCATGATGTTGATGAAGATCTTAAACTCCTGGAAGCCTTTGCTGATAAAGTTCATCGTGAGCTCGGAATCCAACGTGGAACCAGTTCGCTTGACTTTTGCCTACAATCCATATCAAATTTTGTTCGACAAATCGGCGAGGTATTGGATTTAATTATATGTTTATCATGATATCTCACATTTATACTGTGTCAGCATGAAACTTATGCTCAAATTGTGAAACACTTCATGGAGCTCTTTGAAATTCAAGCCATTCATGACGTGCCCTCAGCAATTAATGAGCTGTATGTGAATCATGCTGAGCGAAATGCAGGTAAGTTCGTGAGTTTGTGCCTACTTTTGCTGAAATTAACTTCATCGCACAGGTATAGCTCGCCTCCGAAACTCGTTGCGAAATAGCGTATCTGTCAAAGAGTCTCTCGATACTCCCAATCGTGTTTTAACAAAAGCGGCTGACTTGATTGAGACGGTGTTTGGTCGCAGCGTTCGAGAGGAGAAGAATTTTATCACCATGGACCTCTCACTAAACGCCCTAGAGGATAACAACATGCTCAACCAGGATAGGTACTAATAAATTAAGTTAAGGGAAGTAGGAAGTGAGGAGAAAATCGCAGTAGACTTTGATTTTTCTTCCTGGCATGGATCACAGTCAACCAAATGCGAGCGCCTCGCAAGCAGGAGGTGGTGGTTCTATAGCCCGGTCCTACGCAAATGTCAACAACGAGAAGTCACGGGACTACTGGGACTATGATAACCTCAACATTACATGGGGGTGAGTGTCGAACGCCGCAGCAGCCCGACTTAGCTCGTGGCTGAGAACGGACATTCGGTCCACATTGCATGAAAAGCATTCAACGGAATCGCTTTGGGTGCATGAAAGCCATGGTCGGGTGGACGAGTGTATTGCGTTGTCGAGTCGAGGCCTCCGACCAGGACCTATCCTCATCGCATATCCATCATCACACACAAAACCTTGACTGTTCCGGGTCTTTTGCTCGGTCTATATCCGCAGTCTCGCGCAGCTCGTCTTTTTTTTATTTTTTGGCCGATCCCTGGGTGCAGTGGACTGACGAATGCGTTTCTGCCCGCATTCAGGAACCAAGAGAATTATGAAATCATCAGAAAGATTGGACGCGGCAAGTACTCGGAAGTGTTTGACGGAATCAACATTGCGAACAATTCAAAGTGCGTCATCAAGGTGAGATCTTGCTAAAACCACCAGCCTCTTTATTAGGCACTGTTGCGGTCGCTGTCTCTAGAATGGTGTGAGAGGGTTCCATGCGTGTTGTATTCTCCTTCCTGGCACACGAACTGCGTTGTGGCGAATGTTGTGGATATCGAACTCCTGCGACGGCGGTTGAATTCCGCAAGAACAAATGGTTAATAACTCTCATCGCAGGTACTCAAGCCCGTCAAGAAGAAGAAGATCAAGCGAGAGATCAAGATTCTTCAAAACTTGAGTGGGGGCGTGAATGTTATTCAGTTGCTGGATATAGTGCGGGACCCCATGGTGAGAATTCTAACCTTCACATGTGTGGCTTACGTTTCTACTAGAGCAAAACTCCAGCCTTGATTTTTGAATCTGTCAACAACACGGATTTCAAAGTTTTGTACCCGAAGTTGACAGACTTTGACGTCAGATACTACATTTTTGAGTTACTGAAAGCCCTCGATTTCTGCCACTCTCGAGGAATCATTCACCGGGACGTGAAACCTCATGTAAGGATCGTGAAATATTTTTTTGCAAGGGAGACTTCATGAACGAGTCTAGAATGTCATGATTGACCACGAGAAGCGCCAACTGAGGTTGATCGACTGGGGTCTTGCCGAATTTTACCATCCTGGAACTGAATACAACGTGCGAGTCGCGTCAAGGTACTTCAAAGGACCTGAATTGCTTGTTGACTTTCAAGAGTATGACTACTCTTTGGACATGTGGAGTCTGGGCTGTATGTTTGCCTCCATGGTAATCATCTTAAATGCGAATGAAGCTGAAGTTCCTGACGGTTCTTTCCTTTCACAAGATATTCCGCAAGGAGCCATTTTTCCATGGTCACGACAACTACGATCAACTTGTGAAGATTGCGAAAGTTCTTGGCACAGACGACCTGTTTACATACCTTGACAAGTACGGCATCGAGCTGGACCCTCACTTTGACGAGGTTTTGGGTAGATACCCGCGTAAGCCTTGGTCGCGCTTCATCAACACCGACAATGAACGCTACATTAGTCCGGAAGCCATCGACTTCTTGGATAGGCTGTTGCGATACGACCATCAAGAGAGACTGACACCACTTGAGGCTATGTCACACCCATACTTCGACCCCGTTGCTGCAAGGTCGTCTTGAATGAAATAACAAGTGTGATTCAATAATCCCGGATTTGCTTTGGTTATGTTTTTAGGGCCGTCAAATAAACGCGCTTTATTTGTACTCTTTTTGTTTGGTGCGAACGTTCCAATGTAAGCACCTCCGCAGAGATTCGATCCAGTCTTTTGACTGCGTTTAATTAACGTCAATTTTACTCCAATATTGTCATGAGTGAGATTAAAATACATTTACCTGGTCTTGCTGACATACGGTTGGAACTCCAAACCTACTCACTTCAACTCTCACTTCTTCTCCAGGCTTCAATTCAATGCGAGACTTTCCGTCAAAACTAACCCATGCAGCACCTCGTGCATCTGGGGGTACCTGAACCTTCAGCTCAATTGACTCTGGCAAGAGCATAGGGCGGAAGGACAAGGTGTGCGGACAGATTGGGGTCACAAGGAGTGCTGGTACCAGGGGATGGACAATTGAACCTCCTGCGGACAACTGAAACCCAAGAACACACACACTTGGTAAGCTCATATGCATCAATAGCGCGAAAAAGCCCTCAACTGAATACGCAGTGCTCCCGGTTGGAGTAGCAATGACCAAGCCATCGGCCATGCTAGTGGTCAAGTAGGCTCCATCAACGAACAACTCCAGCTGGCTCATGTTTGCGCTTGGGCCACGGTCCACCACCAGCTCGTTCAAAACGTGATACATTTCTGGCAATGGCAGTAAATGCCCAGACTCGCGATTGATTTTGTAGATAGTGCAAGCGAGTCGAAGCCTCATGTTCACATTGAATCCAGCTTTTTCAGGGTTTTGCTGCTTGATTATTTCTGTCCCATTCTCCATGTCTAGACTTGCAAGACTCTGGGAGAATGATGCTACAACTTCCTGCGAGGAGCTTTTAAGAACTTGAAGTAGCGGGTTAGGCTCAGGCATTTTGATTCCCAAAATTCGACGCAATGTGTCTTTGGCTTTTTCAAATTCAAACACAGCCAAGAATCCGAGGGATCCCAAGTCGAAAGGAACGATGGGCGGAACTTTCACGTTTGAGAAAAGACCTGCCGTGAACAAAACAGTCCCATCCCCGCCCAATGTAACAATTAAATCTATCTTAGATGAGAGTGGATCAGTTGCGAGCGGGTTTTGGAAATCTTCGGGTGACCAAAACAGAATGTTGGCCTCCGCACCACTGAACGGAGACAGAGGTGTGCTTGGGACATGAGCATGTCCTTTCTGAAGCCCAGCCAGTAATTGATGAGATGAAGTTCCGGCTCGACCGAATGCGTGGGATCCAACAACATTCGGAGAAGCACCATACTCAGTTATAATGTTGTACTCATCAAGATCAGAGAAGGCCGCAAATTCAGGAGAATCTCTCAGACGTTCTTCAACCAGCCTGTTTTGTAATTTGTCAGCTGTGACGAGCTTCACACCAAAACTCACACAGTCATTTGACATTCATTCACCAACCATACTGCAAGTTCTTTGGTAGCCCCGACTAATTCAGGGTCATGAATCTTTGTAACTATCAATAGAGTCTTGGGCGGCGACTCCCATTGGAGTGTTCGCTTTCCTGGTGTTAAAGTGGCGGTTCACCTCGAAATACTTGAAGAAGCAAAAAGTCGTACCAATTTTTTTGGCAACCTCTCGTAACCCAACAGCTGTATTTGCAAGACGAATATGTGTCTTTTTCAGACCGCTATGACGGCGACGATTCGGATCAAAGTTGGGAGGATACTTGACTGAATTTCCATTTCCTCCATCACTCGCATTTTTGACTTCCTCCCCACCGCGTATCATGCTGCTGGACTCATGCAATCCAGGTTGGGGGTCCGAGCTCGGAGGGAGTTCCGATTCCCGCCTTAAATTGCGTGTATGCGCCAACTGATGGTGCCCTGCCTTTTCAAGAACTGGGAAGCCCGTGGACAGCATTGCTGCCGCATCTCCACCAACCTCAAGTGATTGGTAAGCAGGAGCAAACGACGAAGGTGCCGATGATGTGGAGGAGACCGAATGCGCGGTATAACGAGGATGGAGCCGTGCGGCGCCATCGTCGGAATCGTCTTCTTCGTGATCATGGTGGTCATGGTGGTCGTGGTCTGAATCGTGATGTACGGCGAGGGCAGTGGCTGACTCCAAAATCTCGCCAACGATATTCAACATTTTACGTTCATCGAGACTGGAGATGGTACTAGTTGCAGAGAGTGGTGCGTTTTGAGTTGTCGCGTAAGGAGGGTCAGAAATGAGGGGAGAATCCATTCTAGAGCTGTCCCTGGCTAGAGGGTGCACGTTGACCTCTCGTTGGAACTGATGCAGAAGATTCTCGCGCTGATCCTTTGGCTGCGGAAGAGGCGCAAAACGCGAGGAAGTAGAATATGATCCCGGTGACGCGAAAGCTATTTGGGGAAGACGGCAGTTGAGTTTGCGTGATTGGGAAGGGGCGCGGCTTGAAGCTGTCTTCTGTAAGACGCACAACAGGGCACTGCACCTGAACTGCCTTCACGCGGAGATACGACTGACGCAGACGGTTGGGCAGAGTTGGAAACGTGGGAACCGGCTCGTTCGAGCATGGCAAACACGGAACAGGCACTCTGCGGCTCGTCCTCGAGGTCTCCCGCTTGTGCCAGACGGGCCATGATCTGATGAAGGTGCGCGTTTGCATTGGCTGTTGCCGCTGTGGCAGTCCCCGCTTCTTTCTTCTCCATCTTCACTCCTGTCAGAATGAGGAATGAAATGAAAAAGAAATGGAGACATGGGTTAGTTCCTGAAATAGTCTTCAGCTTCAATAAAACTCGCGAGTCCTCCTATATCCAGTCTTCCACTCACTGGCACAGCATACACGGGATACTGCTTCACGAGAGCCGCGATGAAACGTCCACTCGCATCTCGCGCCTCCATTCCTTCCCCGCGAGTCAAACTATCATCTACAAACTTCTGAACGAGGTTCAATGACGAATGCGAAAGGTAGTAAAAGCACGGGCACGCGAGGCGACTTGCAGTTTCTGCCGGATGCGGCTTCTCAACCAAAGAAGTCACGCGAGGAATATCAGTTGATGCCGTATATCCGGTGGACGCGGCAGTTGAAATGATATCTGTTGGACTGGTTTCGATGATGCCCGTCTTGAGTGTATCCATATCATGAGCAACACGATAGCTAGCAACAAAGCACGGTGGCTGTTCTTGAAGCTCAGACAGACGTTCGGAAACTGCCCCTGAGCTCAGTGTGGCAAGTTTTAAAAACGAGTCCAGGCCAAAGTCTCGAAGGAACAAGGTGTCTCCCGCAATAACAAGCACGGCCGCAAATTTCGGTTGATGACTGGAGGCGTCAATATCGGCCAGATGAAATTTCTTAATAGCAAGGGCAAGATCAGTGACAGCGCCTGACAGTTACACAACAGTTAAAGGAAGTGGATATCAGTGGTGGTATCCTCTACATACCCAAACGACCGTCATTGTTGATTGAACCATCATTAAAGATGTGTTCAGGAATGAAACCGCCTGCAGCACCAGCAGTTGCGGCCCATTGCTTGAATTGCGGGTAATTAGACTCATTGCAAATAACAAACGGAACGACATCCGCCGCAGTGGAGCTAGGTAATCCAAGAAAACAAAATGTAGGTGGATGGTTGGCGTGGAAGGAGCGCCACAATGAAAAAGGTGAGGTCCGTTTGTTCGAAGAGAGGGAAATATGGGATGACGCACGCGTTCAGAATAGTGATCCAGTGCGAAATGAGAGGGGTTCCAGCGAGCGGAAGTAGAGCCTTTGCGATACCCTTGAGGTGGGCAAAGTTGCCAGATGTGTCTGCATCAATATCGCGCTGCAGACGGGATCCGTAGCCAGCAGCAAGAAACTGTTTAAAGAAATAGAGAATGGGATGGGGTTGAGATCGGTTCATTCCTGGGGGGAAGGTAGGGGATGAGGGCGCATATGGTTCACCAACGCAGCGACTCGCTTGCCCATTTCGTTTGTTTTTTTGTTGAAATGGACGGGGAAGAAGGGGTGGGCGGGCGACGTTGGCGTCGAGGCGACCTGCTTGGCGCGCTACAGCACCAGAACCAGTGGGATTCGGATGCGGCGAGAAGAGTGGGGGCGGATGGAGTTGGTACCAGTGTAGACATCGGAGGCAACACGAACGGAGGTGCGGGGGAAGGGTATGGAGGCGAAGACGGAGCAAGCGCGCGCTCGCTAAGCAGCCGCAGCGCAGCATGCAGTGCGCTTGGAGCGCATGCGAGTGCGCTGCTGCTCGGTGGGCGTGCACTGGAGAGACTCTGTTGGCGCGAGGCGACCTCCAATACCAACTCGAGCAACTCAACCGCCGAGATCAACAATCCCACAGACAACAACACCATTTTGGAAAACGCCGCCATCGTCGCTCTCCGCGCACTCGCAGTCACTGAAGCCCTGCGTCAGAATCATCCCCACCACCATCCGCCCCATAGTTCGCTTGGCATTCCCCTCCCGCCCGTTTGGTCCGCCTCCGTCCATAGCCTCACTCTCGATAGTTCTGCAAATATCCTTCTCCACTCCACAATGAGCAATATCGCTCCGCGTGCATTGCAGAGACTCGGTACGGCAATAGCTCTCGATTTGGAAGCTCGGCATCACGCGACGCCGCCAACCCCTTTCGTGAAAAGAACGATCGCATGTGGAAAATGGAGGATCGCTGTCCTTTCGCGAAATCCAGGCCCCGTCAATAAACCACCATCTCCCGCAATATCGCTACTTAGGTCCGCAATGTCTGCGGCTCAATCAGATATGTCTTCCCCAGCAGCTGCTTCCATACTCGCGGATGCATCTCTTTGGGCGGCGTATTTAGCGTTGGCTGTTGACTCGCCTTTAAAGTCACCCACAGTTTCCCCCACATCGTCACTATTTTCCGTGCCTTCTCATGCGGTGGATGAATTATGTACGCTTGCTCTTAAAGGAGTTGCACTAGAAGCAGCAAATTCAAGAGATCTGAAAATTGAGGCGCAAGCAATGGAATGGATCACATTGAAGACGTAAGAGAAACTACAGAGAGCGAACGGTTTTAATTGCGTAACATTTGACGTTCACAGAGCTTATACTATGCTATATGCTGGGATGTCAAAAGGAATTAGCAATGAGCCTGTGTCTTCGATGCCAAATTCGCTTGGGTCGCAAGACGAAAGTTTCTCTTCTATTCGGCCTCTCGATTCCTACTCTCGTATTGAAGAAGTTATCTCGAATGATGCCGGACTTGCAAAACGAGAGGGCGGAGCGATCAACAGTTTGGCTGCCCTGGATGACGCATGTATCCTGCTAAATGCATCCCGAAACGTGTGTATTTTTAAGGCTAATGTAGCCGTCAAGGCTGGGTTGTATCTAGAAATGAATGGCGGTAGCGGCACCGTGTTGAAGGCGAAATGCGCAGGGCTATTAAAGGAACTGTCGGATCTGCGAGCTCGGCACTTTTTTCATCCTCTTCCTCACAATAATAGCAAGAGCGAAAGCGAGAGGAATTGTGTAACCGGAGGGGAGGTCGTCATGGTAGTTCGTGATTCTTTACTCAATCAGATTGATTCGCTTTGCGAATGGATAAAACGACTATAATCCTTTTTTGGCAGCTATTGCGGCTTTTTTTTCTTCACGCAGCCTGGCAAGCTGTTCCCGTTTTCGCTGCTTTTCTGCCTCTCGATCATCCAGTGTTCCAGAACCCAATGCAGAGGACTTACCGCCCGCTGGAAGGGATCCGAAAGATCCAAGTCCACTGACAGCGTCAACACCAAAAGAGAGCGTAGGATTATTGTTAGGTTCGGCAGGTTTCCTTCCGGACTGCGTGCCAGCGGGTTTTGTTATCGAGGCCGGGTTATCCCATCCGTCGTCCCATCCAGAGTCATTAAGATGCGGCGATGCAGCAACAGAGGAAGCTCGCTTTGGTTTATCATCCCAATCCTCGTTCCAACCATTCGCTATGGGTGCGGTCGTGGACTTCGGTTTCAAGGCCATTCCTGTTGTTGCCAGCCCGGAAGGCGCCACAAAGTTACTGCGGGATCCAGATGGAGAATTTTCAACACTGGTGGCACTGTAGCTGTTCGTTCCAATAAAAGTTGTGTTTGCTGAACTTCCACCGACTCCAACAGATGAGCGGTCCTCGCTTGACATGCTTGTTCTGACGGCAGTGGAAGCTGCAGCGGCCGCACTGGCGACGGCAGAGGTAGCGGCAGCCGTGCCGGCAGATGCCGCGACTGAAGCCGCTGTCACAATCGTAGACGAGAGTGCACCCACCGCCCAGTTGGCCCAACCATCAGGTTGAGCCGCACTACCAGAAACATTGGGTGTGATGGCAGAAGTAGGGGACGAGACTCCCTTTTCATCTTGCTCAGGCTATGGAACATTTTTAATTATATCATTATGTCACCGAAATGCTTACCATAGTAGTAGAATGTTTCTCGAGCTTCTTGACGAAAATGTCCATGTCTTTGAAAGCTTGGGTTCGAATAAATCTAGATTGATGCGTCAACAATGAAAAACTGGATTACTCCACACACCTTTCAGGATCCAAAAAGAGGTGCGAGATTGCTGGTATAATCTTCTGCGCGATTTCGGCAGGTGCGTAGTACTCATGTGTAGCTTGGAACGCCAAGAGACCAGCATTCCTGGCAGGCGGGAAGGGATCGTGAAGACTCCGAGCAAACGCTGCTATGAGGACCTTCTTGCGCGTGATTTCATTCAAATTTGATGCCAACTTTCCCAAGCAGATGGTCGTATTCTTTGAAACGCCATGTCAGAGAGTATTCGAGAGGATCGAAATATCAAGCACGAACCGCTCGAATCCCAGGCTCTTCGTCTCCTTGAAGTTTGGCAAGAAAGCGGAGCAAGTCATTATTGATCAATCTTTCATTTAACTGGAGCTCACTGAGATTAAAGATCAAGGGCCAGGACCAGACTAACCTTGGGAGCCACAATCAAAACAGAGCGGAGTGTACATTCTCTCACAACAGCATTTGTATCGTTAAATCCAGTCGACTGTTGCGTAAGAAACAGTCAGTTTGAAAAAACGCCATGACCACTCACCAAGTTTGGGAAGATCTTTTCATTCAAGACTTTGGGATTGATGCGGTCGATAAAACTCGACATATTCTCACACAAACTAACACGAATGGCGCGATCAGGAATAGCGAACACCTTGATCAGGATGGGAACCAAAAGAATGTCGAATTCTGCGTTGTCCAGTTTGTTCCCAATTTTCAAAATAGGGGCAAGCGCTTTTGCACCAGCTCCACCAAACTCCAATGCCTTGATGAGCTCTGGCTATTGAAACACAATCAGCGTCAATCAATAAATCATCGCGAACTCACCAAAATTTTGTACTTGCAGAAGTCCAAAGGATAAGATTCTAGGGACATATTCAACTTGCTACGGAAATGTTTAAAGGGACAGTAATGTGAAAACAGTGCTTGAGATCTCACTTCAAAAACTGATCCTTCTCGTACGACTCTTTGATGGAGAATTGTTCCAGAGCCAAACAGGCCTGGATAAATTCACTTGCAAAATAACCATTCGGTCCTTTGCACTTTTCAAACGCCGTTGCAACGTCAATCCTTGCCTTGGGATTCGAATTCAGTAGATGCTTATAGCACGGCACAAGTGCTTTTGGAATCATAGCCAAAGTTGTGAGGGCTTCGCGTGAGGGCAAGGGACCGTTGTTGAAAACTTCGTGTAGTAGGCAGCCAAATGCCCAGGAATCAATGGCATAGACAGGATGACTGGTTTTAAATATTTAAATAATGAATGAATGGAAGTACGTACTCACATTGCTGCTGAACTCCAAACACCATTTCCCAGTTCTGGTGGAGCATACTTGTAAGAGTCTGGCATCCTACCACCCCAATCAATAAGTAGTGGTTGTGGGTCCTTTAGATTGCTTAAGATATCCAGGCCACCCAGCTTCCATTCTCCACTCTTGGTTATATAAACAGAAGAAATGCGAATATTTCCGTGCGTCAAGGAAACATCTGCATTGAGGAACTTAATCGCACTCTTGAAAAGTCGTTTGAGGCATTGTAAGTGAAATGCTTGCGATGGTCAAGCCAAAAGGACATACTGCAATTTTGTAAAGGCCGAGCGCAATGAAGTTTTGGTCTTTCGCAAGCGAAGGGTCTCGCGAAAGGGCAAGAGAAAGTGGAATGACCGGATCGGTCCCAATGATGACTTGGTTTTCATTCTGCAATGCAGGTCCTGAGTCAACAAGTGCGGTCAATATGAACTGACCACTAACCTCGGCGCCATCCACAAAAGCAACAATGTCCGGATGTCTCAAAGTTTTAAAGCGTTTGAGCGCATTGCGCGCGAGCGCCATTCTGTCCTTATATCCAGGGCGCGCAGAGTCAAACACGAACACGGACACCTCGGCGCCGTTATCACGGCGAGTTGCCTTATATTGCGTCCATCCAAGAGTCCCGGTATCTCCCAACAATTCTCCCAACACAAATGGATGCGCTGGAGCAGTTGATGAGAATGCACCCAGTACTGTTTTGAACATAGTTTCCTGCTTCTTTGCTCCATTTCGTTTATTTTCACTTTTTCCGGCCTCCCTCGAAACCAGCACGCTTTTTCGAACTCCCACCCTTCCCTTTCTTCACGCCTCCTTTCTTAACGCCCAATCCGCCATTCTTCTTCTTCCCGTCCGACCGAGCCTTCAGGTTCTCATTTCTTTTCTTCTGCTTGTCCATCATTGTCTTGGCCACAGATTCAATCCTGTCTTTCCACTCGCCCTTGCTCTTGTCCTTCCGCTTTTCCAGCTTCTTAACTGTCTTCTTGACCAACTTGACATCATCCCGAACAACCTCTCCTCCTGCCATCGCAGCTGCTTTTTCCCATTTTTGTTTTTCTACGATTGCAGCGTGCTTCGTCGGGTTTGTAGTAGCAAGCTCTTCCAATTTCGTGTTCTGATTTTGCAGTTTGGCCAACAAAGACTTGGGGTCACTATGTTTCTTGTTCAACCGTGAAGTTGGAGCAGCTCCGTTGACGGTGACAGTTTCCTTGCTGGTTGCTTTCCCAGTGAAGTTCAAACGAGAGAAGTTGAGAGCATCCTATCGATTGCGAGAATCAGAAACTGCACCAGTTCAAACGCATCAGAGGCATTTTCACCTGACCAACAGCGGATTTCCCAAGACTTGCAGCAACGTCCTTCTTTGAGCCTCCCATTACTCCTTCCCCTTGCCTTTTCTTTTTCAATTTCTCCTGACGCTCGTTTCGCTTCTTCAATCGTCGTTCCAAAATCTCTTGACGACTGCGTGGAGCAGGTGCACTTTTTTTGCTTTCCAGGGTGTGAGATTCGTCCTGATTGCCCTCAGCCCCGGTCTTGCCATGTTTCTATACACACGGCCCGTTATAAGAACACCGCTTACACACTATAACCTCACCTCTGCTTGCTTCGACTTGTTGGCCGCTACTGCGATACCACGCTTTCTTCTCATGTCATCGATCTTCTCTTTTACTCGATTACGGAGATCGGCTATAGAAGACGCAGTTGTAGTGCCCGCAACAGCAGCACTAAGGCCAGATGAAACTGATGTCTGGTCAGATGGTTGCTGTTTCACGATTTCGGATGTTGAAGTTTGAGCTTCGCTGCTTGGATCAAGCTGTTTCGAGAGGGCATTAACTATCAATACGTCGCCCAACGATTGAGAATTCACCTTCCACTTGCGAGCTTTCTTTGTTGCTTCTTTGATAGCTTGTTTTGGAGCGCTCTGCTTCTTTGAATTGTGTGTTGAAAACTGCGAAGGTACGTCTTAATGACAACCCAGGTATGACGAGATTGGAGAGCGCGGACTGGTCGCGATCGCGAATCGAATGCGACATCTCCGTTCCGAGCGTTTGCATGGTGGTTCTCGCTCACCTTATCCAGTCCACTGCCAAACGCCTCATCTGCGGTCGCGACGTAAACTTTAGCGGGAATCAGATCCACAAGAGCATCAATGGATTTCTGAAGAGACAGAAGTCTTTCCTCTCTCTTCGGTGTCATCCGCGTGGGAATTTTGTTTTAAAAAAAAAAAAGAAAGAAAGCAGAAGAGGGTGATCACAAGTGCTTTCGCACCAATGCGCGTACTTTTGCGTCGAATTGCTGGGACCCGATTGAGCCGTTTATTTCGCTGAAAGGATTCATGAGCATCTAGATACAGATGGGATGAGAAATTGAACCCCACAACCATTATACACGTTTACCTTGACATAGAGCTCATGCACGTCCACGAAAAATGCACGAATGTCCCCGCCAACAGCATCATGAACCAACATTAGCTTAGCACCTGGAAGGAAGTGTGAGTCAAAACTGGTGGTAGGTTGCCCAAATCACTAACCACTTGGTGTTACATACGCACTAACGTGATGCTCGTTGAATCTGTCGACAACTTTCAAATACCTGCGGAAGGATTATGAATGAATGAGAATGAATGGTCACACCAATTCTGAACCCCAGGGTTTGTTCCTCACATTTGGTTCGTGCCCCACATTGACTCCTCAACAATATCGAGTGCCGAGTGAACAATAAATTGCGAGAGATGCTTTTGATCCGATACAGAATCCCTCTAATGAAGTACGTTGAGGTTCCAGTTGTTGGTTGCGGCAGTGTGAGTGCCTTGTTGACAAGGATAGCGTATGCAACAGTAGCAACAGAAGCTCACCTTAAGAGAGGTATTCGGTGCAGACGAGGATGCAGGAGTTGGTAGATCGAGCTCATAAATAGGGTTGTCCCTATGGCCGAGTGGGTCTATCAGTTGGACGCGCTGGTGGATGCACAAGCATTCCATTCAATCAATACAGCGAATGGAGAGAATGCACTGCGGGACGAAAGACCAGGCGATGCGGTACGGACCGTGTGCCAACAATAGCAAAGTACATCCTTTTTTGGTGATTTTGCACTTGAAATGGTGCGTCTGGTCGACATCTTAGACAACGCGCCCGCGCTCGATGCAGACAGTACGACCATGGAAGTGTCCGACGCGGAGGACGAGGCTGCTGACCAGAACGATAGTCGAGTGGCGGCACCGGGCTTCTGCGTCGAGTGTGAAGGTGTGTGGTCGTTGGTCGCGTTGGTTCCCGGTCAGGTCGCGCTGACCACAATCCTGTTCGCGGACAAGACCAACCGGCTGTCATTCATTGCGCGGACTGTCGGGACGGTATGCCGCCAAACAGCCATCTTGCCCATCATGCGCGCTCACCTACCCAACTCAACCCAAACCCAAGACTTTTGCGAAGTATGCTTCCACGCGCAGCATAGAAAGGGCTCCCGCCAGAAGCACATGCATGCACAAATAGGTGGTGAAAACTCCCCGGCCCAACTAGACGCGGCAACCAAAACTGCACTTTACGGAACTTCCGAAATCGACACGCCAAGCGCCTCCGCGAAGACAGCAAGCGCCCTCTTGACTAGTATGAAAAAAGAAGCTGATTTTGACAGCGATGACGAGGACGATGACTCAGACATGGATAGGCAAATGCTATCCATGCACGATTCGCGCTCACTGTCCACCATGAACATTACTCTCAGCGGAACTGAAGCTGCCAATGGTGTTGTGAAAGGCCAAGTAAAGGTAAATACGGACCCTTATGTTCTCTCATCCTTAATAGTTGTTCAAAGGTAGGAGAATGGTATGCCGAACGGGCGAAGTACATACCAGTACGATTGACAATCGCTGAGCGGAAATTTTTGAGACTTCTTGAATCTGCATTGAATGTATCGGAGTACACGGACAAGATTGACATTCTTTCGTATTCAAGCAAAACGAAGCGTCAAGTCGCACAAATTAAGGAGCTGTGTTCTATTGTATCTGGTCTTATGTTGGCATCTGATTATAAGGCCGGGCAGCAATTGTTCAAGGACCGCAATTTTGAGCAGAATCAAGCCTTCTATCAGGACATTTGTGCGTATATTTCCCTGCTTGTGTCTTAATTTATGTTAATTTCTGGAATTAGTTGAGTTGGGTCGTAGGCACAAGATTATGAATCCTGAAAAGATGCGGAATGGTTACGGAAAGCTAATATACATGCTCCAAGATAGTCAAATTCCTGAAGTGAAGGACATGCTGCAGTTCTCTCTTGTAACCCCCATCAAGACCGTCTATGAGGAATTAGAAAAAGGGGAAGCCTTGGGTGTCTTGCATGATGAGTTGATTGTTCAGGCAACTAAGGAAATTCTCTCTACAAGGGAGGGTGGAGGAACAAGAAGTCAGATTCAGATGGAAATAAGAGCAAAGGAGCGGGCGATTGAAATCTTGGCAAAGCGCTATGCTACAACTGACATCTCGGCCGAAGGAATTAAGCAATGTCTTTACAGTATTGGAGACAACCACGCGTTCTTGCGCACAAATAGGTTAGACTCCTTATTGAAGTCAATCAGCCCAGTAACTGTAACAAAAAGGGATCCTTGCGACAAAATGATAGGGCACCTCAAGAGATATTTCAATCCAGAGAAAGCAGACGGCCCGTTTTCTCTCGCCATCTCGGCCGGTCAAGGCGGCGCAAGACTGAGCCACGACCACAAGAAACAGTATAATTACGCACTTCAATCCCTTACCCTCTGGAGGGAAATTCTGCATGACATGTTCATGCTCTGGGTTCTTGCTGAAAATGACCTGCTTTCTGAAAACAATCCCTATCGTCTGAGAGATACTGGCCAGGGGTTAAATCGCATGCAATGTAAGCTTCCAGTTTTCTGAAATTTAAGGGTTTCTCAGAATCTTGCCATTATCAGCTGCTCCAAAGGCGTCCCGTCTCATGCATGCCATTCTTCACAGAGCACAGAAAAAAGTTGGGTACTGGGTGGGATCTTCAGTGATCCATATGGGTGATACAGTAAGTTTTCCAATACTCACCCTTAACATTAAAGAATAACTGAGAAGTGACAGAACGTGCCAAATGCGTTGCTGTTCATTGATAAGTACACGCAGATTTATCGCATCCTCTTGCCTATTGTTCGCTGCTTGGAAGCCATTGATGAACTTGCAGACAACAATGATGGCATCCGACGCTACTTTGATAATGAATTTAAAGGCACTCATAGTTTGAAGATGACCATTCTCAGTGACTTCTTCAGACACGCGTTTGACGGGTCAGGTGCAGACAACTTTTTCAGTGCTGGTTCTTGCATTGATGGGCGCTTGACAAGTGCATGGAATTGGTGCTCCACCATTGAAAAGAAGCCTTATTTTCATGTGTTTCTTCTGAGTGGTTTTGTTGGGTTTGACGGAGAGTTTTAGAGGAAAATCTGAACCAGTTCACTACTTACTTATTTTTGAAAGAATTGTATGATCTGCTTTAGAAAAGTATGGAATATCCTTATTGGCTTCCTGGACTAACATAGTTTTTGCAGGAAGGTGCTGCTCAAGATCCTTTAGAAGGATCCTCAACCAACCACCCCCATATTCTCAACAGCAAAAATCACCCTACTTCAGCTTCCTACCACCATTGAGTTAATGTTGAGAAGTTGATCTCAACCTGCTGGAAGATACCATGGATTTGATGGAAAGGATTACACAAACAATCAATAATGGTTGACCACAAGAAGACAAAACCTCAAATGATCCACCTGTCATTTCCCCTATGATGAGAATAGTCATAATAATCATATACCAGATGAGCATACTGAAACTCAATGTGACACAATTCAACAATGCATAGTACTTTTAAGGGAGGCTCAAAGGCAATGAATGCCCTAAAGAAAGCCAATTGGTGCTCTTCAAATGTGATGTGTGATTGCGGCATTTCAAGATTGCCACTGCACCCAATTTTGCAATCATAACAGATCCAGAAAATTGATGGAAAATATTTTGTTGACAGAGATGTATGTCATTTGGAGGAAAGAGTGGTCTGCAAAACTGGAATTCAATTGGACACCTTTTCAACTGGATATGCATGTACAAACTATGCCTAATGACAAAAATTGTCATGGATGACCACTTTTGGAGTTGCTTTTCAACAAGAGCAAATGACAGCATTGACCACTGGTGTTGACCCAACTGAAGAATTGTTGGGCCAACCTTGGAATGCCCACCAATGATGAAAAAGACAGATGGGGCACCAAAGTTAAGATGATGGATTTCTTGTCTACTGCAACAAATTCTCAATGACATTGGAACCAAAACAAGTGTCAGATCAGTCTGCAACAAATGCATGGTCCCAGAATGAGAAAAAGGAGGAGATACTTCAACTGGGCATGCAACATTTACTTCAATATCAAAGAAACCATTTCTAAGTCCCCTCGACTCAAGCCCAAAAGTGAAAGATATGCAAGAAACAGTTTCTGTATACAAACACTGGACATCAGCTCTGCAATGAATCAAGAGGCATATTGAAACAACATCACCAGTCAGACAGTTGGATGTGGAAACATGCAAGGTAGACAAGGCATCAGAACATATCTATACTGATGCAACATCAATTTTGTTGGCCATATTGTGTTCTCAACAATACTGCCTCAACTGACATAAAAGCACAAATGAATGCCTTCTTTTGTCAAATGGAGGACCAGTACTTGTCAATCAAAAGGGCTAGATGCCTACCACGTTGGACAAACACTGGCAACAGAAAAGATGAAAAAGCAAAAATGATTCATAGAACAATGGTCTCTTCAAAACATGAACTCAATGCCTTCAAAAGTACCATTGAACAGAGCTATATTGCAAGTAATTGTCTAGCAAGAATTGAAAACAGAATCTGCAACACGGGCACAATGGACATCCACAAATGACAACACAATTGCAGACCTGTGGTCAACAGGGGAATTTTTGAAAATGCAAGAAAAATTGCAAAAATAATTAACAATCAAAGAATTGTCCAACAAGAAACTCTGGAATATCAAATTCTTTGAGAATGTATCTGTATAATAGTAAAGTGCAAAAGCAAAAGTATCAAGAGAATGAATACTGGTGGACTGGATCTCTGATCCTGGAAGGGCTCCAACTTATGTGGAGTTTCAAGAAAACGGTGGCTTTCTAAGATTCTCATGATCATGAAGAAAAAGGGAGTTCAGCACAGGGACAACAACAATGTTTATGGTAAGATTGCAGAATTGAAGAGGAAATTGAAGCCTGTTGTGACAATCTCCCAAACACTGATCAAAGAATTATGGAGTCCACAAAGGGACCCAACAAAAGGATGAACCACATTGTGACCTGAATAGCAAATGCCCATTCTCTGATCTGCTCTTTGGAATTGTTTGCTTTGTTTTATTAAAGAATTTAATTGAACTCAAGAAAGTGTGTCATAAGACGTTCCCAGCTTTTCCTTTCCAGCTCCTGCTGGAAGGGCCCTATTGTTTGCACCAATCTTCTTTTCCTCCTCCTCTTCTGTTCCCTCAACTGACAAGTACCCATGGCTCAGCTCCATCCTCAATAAGAATATTATACAAAATTGGGCAAGTTCTTTGCATGCTCACAATTCCTTGCATACTTGTGGGGCCATCCAACAGGCATTACATTGTTTAAGAATCCTCAGTTCTCTGACCTAAAAAGAACACTTTGATCATGTGCTGAGCCAGCCCCAGTGTAGAAACTTATTATGCAGCATGTATGCTTGCAAATAATTTACACATTTGTAGCATAACTACCCTTGCAAGTGATAAAAAGTCCTTGTCAAATTCAAGTGGCTTAAATTCGAAGAGGAAGAAGTGCCATCAAGAATACCAACACAATTCTGAAATCCAAATTTTGCTTGAAGGTACTGACAATCAGGTATCATTGTTGTACATTAGGCCAATCAAGAAACTGCCCTCTTTAAGCTAAGATGACATGATGACCCATTGTTAAGTTGGTAGGGCTCCCAACATTGAAATGGCTGAGTTTTGCATACTCTGCTTTATACCATAAAAATTGAGTCTGTTTAGGGTTACAAAAAGCTGAAGTTAAGAACAAGTTTTTGGCTTTGAGCCTGTGCTGCAAAATATCGCACATCAAGCTAGGGATGTGAACAAACTGATGCCATGTCATTAAAATTCCTGTTTGAACCCATCATCTGATAGCTTGTTGTACATTGCCATTCCATTTGAGAAATCAGAAAGATGCAATTGCAAACTGATGGTGTGAAGCCTTGACAGTTAATATAAGTCTGCAAGCTCCTCTATGATTCCATGCTCTCTTCATAACATTACCCCTCTGATGCACTGACAATAGACTGCAAGCTGATAACTCTTGTATGCATGCCAGCTGTGATAGGGTTTTCTGCTTCTTGCTAATTGGCATTTTCAACAACACGCACAAACAGATTTCAAAAGCCAAGTGACTCCTCTTATTTTGTGTATATACATTTAGAGACTATATTATGCCAAATTTTAGGTTTTAGTATGATTAGTACTTTGACTTTCCTCAATCACTAGTTTTTTGCATAATTAATTATTTTTCCATTATCAAATTCAATTCAATAGATTACTTTCCTCTTTTGTACTACCAGCAATATTGGTATGTGATAATCAAAAATGTGCAACCCTGATGGCAGGGTTTTTAGAGCTGCAACTTGCAACGTATTGCCTTGAAACTCAGTACACACAAAATCCTCCTGTGTGTCCAAAACTACAATAGGCTCTTTGCACCACATGGTAACATGTTGGGACTCAGCCTTCTACACTTTGACCATTATGGTACACAGTCAATGAAAAGTGAAGCTTCAATGTCTGAGTGGCATGACACTTGATGGTCATGGGAATGATCACTGATCCACTTCCATGTATCAATTTTTTGCAACAAAAAATGTGAAAATATGAACAACCACCACCCAACATCTCTAAGGCCTTCCTGAGAAAGAAACCATATCTCCAGAACTCCAATACCCTCAAGAACTGCATCCATTTCCTGCTGTGCTGTGGCCATACTCATGTCATATATGGCCTGCCAACCACCACAGCAGGTCCAGACCTGCTGCTGAGGTGCTGTTGAAGGCACTGAAGGCTGTGTGCAGGCTCTTGTTTTGCAGTTTCTGTGCCAAATCAGCCTCCCTGGTAGTCAGTGGGCGCAGAGCCCAACCAT
>MU614671.1:0-51498 GCA_025201725.1 Chytriomyces sp. MP71
CCCCACGAGCTACGAATTTTTCATTTATGTCAACAAGTTTGATAAGATTGATTTGTTTTGAAGTGCATTTTTTATTGGGTTGTTCGAGACACTGATGCATGTTGTCATTGACAGGGATGCCACGATCCTACCCAACATCACTGCTTTGGGGTGGGATCCCTGATGCCTAACCTGATCCTTGTGCAAGCGATTGGACACGCCCAGCATTTGAAAGCACAATCGCTTGAATGCGCAACGGTGTATATATATTTTCAAAGTTGCATACTTCACAACGTTACTATTCTCAACTATACATTTTGTTGCAACTCGAAATCACTTCCATGCACCAAGTTATTAATTCCATTAAGCTATTTTTGTGACTGAGTTTATCTCTATGCGTTTTAAAATATTCAATGTTTCACGAGTCAGTTAGTTTGTTTGGAATCAGCATTTGACTGTTGTGCAGTACTGCTTGACCTCAGAAACACATGTGCTATCCCATTGGTTCTGGCAACAGTATGGGTCCTGGATACAAACAGCTATGGCACAGGCACTGCATCCTTTGTTCAACAGTGGGCCAGCAGAACACTCGTTGTGGTTGCACTTGGGCGCGAAGGTTGTACTTGCCCTTGCAGAAGTAATGCTGCTGTTCATGATGGAAGTAGTCTTGGTTTTTGACAGTGTGGTCGTAGTGAATGATTGCTTGTAGGTAGTGCTGGCGTCCGAGGTGGTGATTGGTGCCTTGACCCACTTATCCCAAGTAGAAACGATAGTGTTTATCCACGCAGACCCGCTTCCGCCTGCGTAAGGGGGTAAGCAAGTGCGTAACAAGTTAGATGGTCCTCCAAACTCACCCGAAAAATCACTGCAGTGCGTCCCAGCTGGAATAACAACTGACGTTTGCTGTGCCGGGTTTGGTGCTCCATTCCAGGGAGATAACCAGTGCCAGGGGTCGTACTGCCCGTTCACCCACAGAATGTTTGACTGAGTCATGCCAAGACCGCCATAATACGCATTGGTCTGATCCACCTGCGGAGAGACAGTCTGATCTTGCAGAATTGCTCGACAAGCCCATAAGTAGTAATCAGTTGTGACAAATTTGGAGTAGGGACTGTAGCTTTCCGTCCAGTTGGCTTTGGGGACGGTGTTTTGGAAATACCCAAACTCCCTGCAAAACTGGTTGACCCAAAGCACGCCCGTGTTGGATGTGGATATATCCAATCCCGTCTTCGCACTGTCAAATATGTTGGCGATTTTGGGGTCGTCGTTACTACTGAACTTCTGATATTGCATATTCTTGACAAACAGATCTTGTAGATCGGCAATTAACTGGCTCGGAGTTGCGTTGGGATTGGTGAACGAGGTGTAATAGTTAGGTCCACAAACAGCCTCGATCCACGTCCCGTCACTCGTCCATTGAGACGAAGCGGGACCGTATTGGACACTGGATGCCAAGACCCCTGTTACAGCAGCTCCAAAGTCCCCGACATTGGTCACAGTACCAAGCCAGAATTTTCGTTTGAACGCTTGCAGGCCCGCGTAATCATTGTTTGCCAAGTATTGGTCCACAATCGCGTCAAACTGCTTCACGGCATTCGTCCATCCAAACATGCACTGCTTGGAACCGCCGTCACCGAGGTTGGGCACACCCTGGTCGACGGCGTACGCGTACTCCCAAAAGTCGATCTTGGCAAGGACGGGGGCTGAAGACGCATGGGCTGCAAAGAAGTGGTCAGAGTGTTTCTCACGCAAAACAGCCGCCAAAAATCCAGGGTAGGAGCCACCAACGGCGATCCACTTGGTGTTGGTGGTCAGTTTGTACTGTGGAAACAATGATGGAAATTGTGTTTTAAAATTGACAATGTCTTCAATATTCTGTTCTGACGTCAGCAGCTGCAGTGAGCTCTTGCTGAAGTCACTGGTGGGGACCGACTGGGGGCCTTATGTAACTGTGTCAGCGACAAGTTGCTGAGTCGCCCCGAAGGGAAACCCACCATAGAATCGATGTTCTAAGGATACAATCAAGGCGCTTTCCCGTTGAGCCAGCTGGCCAACTAAGCCAAACAAGGTTGGATCGTCAGCAGGTGATTCGCCTTGGACGAACTATTTCGGATATGGTCAGCGGGGGCATGATATATATCAGGGCAATGCTACTGACGTAGAGAACTGGACCTCCCTGCTTATAGTATGTGGCGCTGACAAAGTACTTTTGCACGAAAGTCGAAGCTCCGTTCGCTCCAATTTGTTTGCCAAAGTGATCCACGATCTGCGTGAAGGAGTAGACTGAAGAAGCCAGTGAGGCGGTGGCGGCAGACGCAAAGGATGCTCCGCCGCTGTTAGGGTTACTGTTGGCAACGAAGTGCGCACGGGCCTCCATGTCGCGCTTGTACTTCAAAAATGGATTCGCCACGGCGCTGGCGACCAGGCAGAGAGCAATCAAAGCGGAGGACTTCATAGAGTGGTGGGAGCTTTGTGTGAAGATAATGAGCGCAAGGCTTGCAATCCTTTATGTGGCTTGCGTTTTAATCATGGGTGGCCCCTATCAGCTGACCAATTGATGGCGTCGGGTGAAGAGGACAAAGAGAGAAGGTGGATATCATAAGCTGATTCTAACGGTCTCGAAATAGAGGGGGAAAGGGTCTTAATCCGTGGGTAGCCCGCGGCTTCATGAACGCGAGCAGAACTTGGATAAGTGGCCTTCATCACGCGACTATGTCATGCGGACAAAATCTCCCATCTCTCGCCTCAGCCACCCTTCTACTCTGTCCACTTCCAAGACTAGCCGTAGCCAGGGGCTTCCTTGGCTGCATTTCCGTAGGTGCCCTCTTTCTCTTCCCGTCACGTGTTTGTTGGATGTACTTCGCGATGCGAAGCCCAGAATATATAACCCCTCTTCCTAATTCACAACCGGATTTCCATCCTTTCTATTCCTGCGACTCCTCCTAACTGCCACGCTTTTGTTCGCCCCTTACACCGGATCCACTACCAAAACTCTTGTTGCATTTCTTGATGCGTGTGCTCTGCATCCTGAGTGAATAAGCCGTGCCAGAAAAAACAGAGTCTTGCAGCTCCGGGATCTCTAGCTGTGAGAGTGCATCCGCTGCCAGGACTGCAAGCGCGCAAGCATTTGCTGTTACTTGAGAGTGGCTGCCCACCAAAGTCAGAAAATCACTGCGAAAATAGCTCTTCTCAACTTGTGAAACATATTTATGTATACCATCCATGAGTAAAAGAAAATATTCTTAAGAAGCTCCTGGGTCCGAGCTGGTCATAGGTTTGGTGTTGCGGTTGTTAACTGACCGTTGGACCCTTTCTCACCCCCTTTCTCACCCCTACTTCCTACCAGAGAGGCCTTGACGGTAGCCACCATTACAACAAAGGCAGTCTGTCTGCAGCGCATCCTCCTCGCTGCGTCCCTTGTGCAATGCGGTAGTGGCTTGCACCGAAGCGGAGGCGTCCAAATTTCATCACATGGATGGAACTTTCGATCACGCTCGAGGTCGCCTACTTTTCGAGTGGAGCAATCCACTCCGTTGGATCAAGGATCAGTCGTATTTTTTGAACGTAACCAAGGGAGGCGTGCTGGACACACTTTGCTTCTCGCCTGATTAAAGTAAGAGCGGTGGAGCCATACTTCAGACCTTTAAAAAAATTTTCTTGATCCCAACGACAAACGCGACTGACACATTCTGCAAGAGATCCATCTGTCCGTTCCAAAACAGAGTACATCAGCATTTTCCTATTTGTACTCACGTACAAGCAATCTCCATCATCGGTCCAGTAGATACCGTTCACTTTGCAAGACTCAGAGCTATGCTCGCTTGCCAGTACTTCTGGCATGTATTTGTAGAGTTTAAGGGAATATTCGATGAAGAGGAGGCCGAAAGCCGTCCTGTAGTAGGCCCAGTCCCCTTTTATTTTGTTCCACAGGCGCCGATGTCCTCGTGGATTGCCTTGCACAAGCATTTGACAGGGCGATCGTCCAGACACGAAGACATTGCCAATGCGGAAGATATCTCCGAGGATCGCTTCGATGACAGTGACGACGACGAGCCTTCGGACGATGAGGACGAAGTCGTTGACTACGACGCGGCCAGCGACGGAAGTGACTGGGAGTCGGAGGAATCGGGCGGCTCGGATGATGAATCCATGTTCGAGCACGAAGACGGGGACGAAGAGATGGGGATGCACGGGGATGGGGACGACGACGAGGCGGAAGAGGAGGGCGAGGACGGACAGCACTTTATGCCCGAATACGATTTAGACTCGGACTCAGAATCGGACGCGGACGACGCCTCGGAGCATGGCGTTTGGGCGGAAAATGGACCCAGGCGAAGGCGCCGAGGCGGACATGGCAGGTCGCTCGCGGGGATCATCAACACAGAACAGACAAGTTCCATCGCACGGATCGTGTCGGCACTTCGGTCATTTGGAATGATTGCTGCCACTACGCTCGAAAGGCTGAGTCTCGAGATGCATCAGCCAGTTTCAACCACGTTCGCCTTTCATTGCACTCGCGAACGCATTGAAAGCAACCTCGCTCTCATTGACATATTTCATCGAGGTATTGCGCTACTTGATCTATCCGCTCTGGAACATCTGGGACAGACTTTGTCAGTTGATGAATCATGGTTTGGTGGACGCTTGCCTTATCATCCTATGTTCTTTGCTGGTTGGAAAGGCAATCCATACATTATCTTGAAAAAAATACCTCATTGGACAAAGTCGGACCGCCTTGTGGGCCTTAGATTGACGCCAACTTTGGATGAGGAACAACGTGATACGTCTGTCCCATTGCCATCAGCTGCCGAATCCCACAGCTTGCTCAATCACCTGGAAAAAATTCACACATTGCTTTTTAGTGCATGGATGCATCGACAGTCTGCCATTCTTGACAGCTTCGGCTCGCGACCTAACCTTGCCAACAATGGTGACGGAATCTTACTTGAAATCATGAGCAAATGCAACATTGCTATGCAGGTGAGGATGGATTGGTGGCCGGACTGGCACACGAGCACGGCTATGTTTCATGAAAACTCATCAAGCATCAACACTTCATACGATGCGAATGAAGGCAACGTTATTTCTGACGAAGTTGACCCGAACGACCCGATCGTCGCAATCCTTCTCACCTCTTCGCATCTCAATTTTGTCGTTACATCGAAGGGGCATCCATACCAATGGGCCCATAGTGCATCAGATGCTTATCACCACCAATGTGCTCGATATATGGTTCTTGGACCCAACGAACTCTGTAGCTTCTTCCCTCTGGACGCCACACCTGAGCCCATACCAAATACGCGCGGCATGTTCCCACACACTGCAGATGTTGCTTCCAATAAGCTGGAGGTGCCGCCTGGCACATTAAAAATTCATCTTCAACGCCCGTGGACTGTAATTGGACGTAATTTGTTACGTGGTGGCAAAAACACGGTCGCCGATTGTCGGAGTGCGCTACAGCGTGTTGAGATGGGACTTTACGGATGTGTCGTTGCCCCAGATGTCTTTCCCTTCACCAAATATTTGGCAAGGAGCGATCACGATCTCGTGCAGCCCAAGGAAGAAGGTAATACTCAATCATTAGCCGCAGCTAGTTCTAAATTATCTCCTTTTGGCCCAGGCGTCATGTCCCTTCCTGCCCAAGTCGTCAGCATGGACATGGCATTTGGTTTCCTGGCGATTGGCTTCGATGACGGATTGCTTGCTGCATTTTGTGTTGCAAAAGGGATCCCAAGGCTCGTCCTTTACCAAGTTGCTTCCTATCGCTTTGATATGTTCAATTCCGTCCACCTCTCCCGGCGCATAGTCCACAAAATTTCTGAAGGCGACGTGGCCGATGAAAACACGAGTGACTGGGAGTACGAATACAGTTTACTCGTGACACGTAATTCTGGTTACGTCGATGGTGAGATTCGAGATTGAAGGTGTTTCTAAACTTAACTCGAGCGATCAGTTCATATCTTGACCAAGCATGGACCAGAGAAGTTGAAGGAGGAAATACCAACTGGCGGCAAAATGGCAAAATCTGATCTCGCGGAACAGTTTCCCGCACTATCGCTCATTTCCCCCCATCACGATTTGTCCACAAAATGTAAAGAAACCATCAGTGGATTTATCGGACCTGTCAATGATGCCCGTCTGTCGCCAAATGGTAGATTCTTGGCATGTGTTGGAGACCGTGGAGGAGCCTGGATAGCCCATGTGACGTACAGTACCGGCATCGAAGGTGACGAGGAGGATGCCGGAAACTCGACTTTGAAGAATCGACACTTTGGACAAGTCACAAAAATCAACATGGGTTCGGCTCCTTCTATAATACTCTTCCTATCACTAACTATTTTCTAGACTACTTATTCACAAACTCTGCGAATTCCATTATTTCAATAAGCGAAGAAGCCGCCAAGAATGCCGGTCGAAACACGCGCGAATCCCGGGCAAGCGCCGTAGCCAATCGTGCCCGAGACGCCAGTAGATTGACAATGCAATACTTGAGCTGGTCCTGTGACTCTCGTTTCTTCGCAGCCACAACCGACACGTACCCATGGGTTTTCATCTTCGATGCACATAGGAACGGTAATATTGTGTGTAGGTTGGACGCTGGAACTCCAACATATGCTGTCACGTTTCATCCGACCAAGCCGCACGTTCTTGCATTCTCAAATCGTATGGGTTACATTCACATTGTTGATATCTCGGAGTTCCTGTCGTCTTTGGATACACCATGCACGTCACTTCCATCCGGGAAGCAGCCTTTCGGCGGTGCACCTCCCCCATTTGTCTACCCACCTCGGCAAATACTTCGCCAAGATTACAAGGTGCCGATAGAGCCGCGAAGCGGTTCCTACCCAGATTTGCCTTCTCTAGCGCAAGTAAACACTCGTAACACTAGTCTTGGATCATTTGGGACTGGGCCCACCACAGGACGGCTTGCGGCTCCCTCTTCATCGAATAATCCCTTCAACTTTACAAATACAAGCCAGAACTACCTGCAAGAGAGCTACAGCACTGTGTCCTGCAAAGTGAATGGTATCCTCTGGAGTGATGATGGAGATCGCTTGTATGTCAGTACAAATAGGAGAGTACTTATGTACAGTGTTTCAGAGCGGACGGCTGCATCTCTTGCAGAATGTGTCAGCCGCGCTTGTATTTGGGATCAATTGGAAGAGCGCGTAAGTGCAGAAGATTTGGAAATTATGGAGAGTATTGCAAGAGATTTGATAGCGGGGAAACGATGGGTCGGCCATTGGGAATGAACCACATGCTTTTGAATTAAAACTCCATTAATTTTTACCAATGATGGATCTTCGAACCAAAACAATGTTTTCAATACACTCGGCAGCCACTTCAGCCCCATTCAGCTGAATTCTGGCAGCTGGGCCCTTCTTCCCCAGCTCGTACGCCTTCAGGATGTGGCAAGCCCAGTTTCCGGAATAAAAGTCCTTCTGTGACTGCTCCCCGCGCATTAGAGCGTGGATTCAACAAACACTAACTGTCTTACCATCTCCGTGGAAACTCCAAAGGGTTTCATCAAGTTGTTGATCAGTCCAACTTCTTCAACAAAAGCCGGACGTGGAACGTAAACAAACGGCACATGATGTGCAATGACTTCTCCGCATGTTCCGTATCCACACTTTCCAACAGCCACGTCACTCGCTTGCAGCAAGTCTGGCACGTACGCTGAGGGTGTTGTCAATGTAATACGAGAAGGGTCCGTGAATTCGATGTAATCGTCCAACAAGTCGCCTTTGGGGCCTGGAACAGCGATTATGGCATGCCAGTCCGCTGGGATCAAATGATCCAACGTGGAGACGGGGGATGATGTCGCGGACTCCTGAGTCACATGGATCTGAACATTTGAGGCATTTTTCTCAACCGCCAAAGTCTCCATAGATGCGATTGCTTGTTGCACGAACTTCGTTGTGGTGAGAGAGTTCGGCGGATGGTGGCGCACGGGACTCGGCGCTCTATCTGGGGTGGACGCAGTCACGTTATGACCGCCAAAAGTAATCAACACGACTTTAGCCTGAAGCGGAATTCCTAGGCTTGATCGGAAGGCTTCCCGTGGAGTCATCGCAGTCCTAACAATGAGGGGAATATTATACACCCGTGCACGCTCAGGAACTTCAATCATTGTCTGCAAGAGTTCGAAAACTTCGTGGGACTGCAAAAGGCGAGGCGGGGGCCGCTTGTTTGCCTCAGCAAGTTGTTGGAGGGCGAAGTTCACATTTTCAGGAATAACAGGGCTGGTGAGCCGATCTTGTTCCTCGGCCGCATCAGCGACAGCACGTTCAAAGGCTCCGAATTCCCATATTTTCATATCTTCAGCATCCTTGAGGCGGTGTCCGTCAAATAGCGGACTTGGAATCGCCCCTACGTAAAAGTTATCAATGACCCAAGAAGTGTTATAAACATCTCCTTACCCGGCAGTCGCAGCAAGTAATCTGTATGCGCGTACATTTCGCGAACTTGCACGCACACAGCTCTCGCCTGCTCGCCCAAGCTTGAATCCAAACCCAAGAATCCATCAAAGATACTATCAAATGAGAAATTTGATATCAGGATGGAAGGAATTCCGCAACGCTGATAGAAGCAGTGAGATGAAGGTGGCCGTCAAACGCGTCAAACTTACTCGTGCGGCGACACCAGGTATAAATGGAGCATCCAGCACGACACAGTCAATACCAGATTGGGACAGCCACGATACTTCTTGCTCACATCGCTCTTCCCGCGTGAGCAGAAACGCTGCGGAAGGAAGAAATGTCAGACATGGTCACCCCCTTCCTCATGTGCACGCACCCCACATGTCCGCCATGCTCTTTTTCGAGTCCACAGTGACGGCATCTTTCTGTATGATTCCCGGGTCCAGGGCGCGCGAGTCTCTGCGCACGGAGAGAAGGTTCGGGTACGCGCTGAGGAGCGGATCAAAGAGAAGCGACGGTGACACTGTGACTACCGTCACTCTGTGTCCGCGTTTCGCGAGCGCTTCGATGGTGACGATGGCGCGTCTGCATTTGCGAATCAGGGCGCGAGTGAAGCGGACGTGCGTGCGAAGGAGCTCACGTCGAGTGGCCAAATCCGTGACCTGAATCGTATGACAGGCGGTTAGAGGAGTCGCCAGGACTAACGAAAGCTGTATGAAGTACCAGAGATGTAGAATGCAGCGTGCATCGGATCGCACGTGTTTCCTAAAATTCTCAGACGTCAAGGCCGTCTCAGGAAATTGCCTTCGTCGATCTCGAAATACGAACACTGAAACATATTTTTTTTCAGGTTTGACCAATAATAACGACGCATTTAAACATTTGAGAGGCATCGATGCTGCTGCGGGTTCTATCTGTCTCGCCAAAAGTATCCTTGTACATTTTTGTCGAGCGCCATCCCCAGCTTTGAGTCGCCTTGAACAGATCCGGCTTGGATTCAAGCACACAGCAAGAATTCGCAAAGTAGCAAATAATCTGGAACCAGACGCGAACTTGAATCCGCTTGTCGGTGTAATGACTGATATCTGCATCCTTGAATCCATCGGCTGGTTCGGGCACCATTCGTTGCATATAGACGCCTAGCGCGTTTCCATCCGAGCCGTCTAGCTTCTGAATGTATATTTGCCACATGGATCCAGCTGAAGAGACAGTCAAACAATCAAAGACTATGCACACTTTGATGGGTAACTCACCATAAAAGTTTTGCGTTGAAAACACTTTGAGACCCGTGTTCACATCCAAGCTCTGCAACTGTTCGCGATTGAATTCATACCCAAATCGGAACGGCGGGCACGACAGGCTGTTCCACTTATTGGGTATTTTGATCAAATCCACGAGACTCTTGCTACCATCCATCGTCTCAGTGTCTTCAGTAGGCATGAAGCTCGCTTTATGCTCTGCATGAGTTGACGCGAGAGAAGTTTCGTCATCTGAAAAGTCTTCCTTGCGCACCTCATAGCTTATACCCAAATCAACCGTATCGTACCCAGCATTAAGTACCAGTGCGCGAAGATCCATTTGCTGCCAGAGGGCCTTGTGCAATACGTGACCTGGGACATCTGAATCCTGAAATCGGATCTGCTGAAGTTCTTGAAACGGTAGGTTCGCATACACTACTGATTTGGATAATATAGAACGGCGAAGTGATTGAATCAACTCAGTCGAGGATGCCGTTTCGTGAAAGTAATCTGCGGCTGCTTCCTCTAGCACTTCCGACAGCTTCCCATTCGATTCTTCCACGAGAGTCGCAGACGAGGAAGCAGATGTTTCACGCAAATGCATCTGCTGGGAGTTTTTGTCAAGGAATACGGGATCGTCCGGTGAGACTTTGGCCAATTGATTGCGGACCTCGAAGTCTGGCTTGACCAAGTGTCGCGGGGAGACCGACTTTTTCCTCTCCCTTCGTCCCACCCTTGCTATGCGCTCCTCCATGACGCTCTTGATGAGGGCATATCTCTCTCGCTCATTGTTCACATATAGACAGTCCGATGCGAAGATAGGGGCGAGCCAATGTTCCGGCAACTCGAGAAGGCAGTCCCGAAACTCTGACTTGCTCGCATTCTTGCACACCGTTATCAAGCACGCATCTGTAATGGCTGAGGAGTGAATTCCATAGCAGCTTTTTTCAGCAAACGTGATATAGCGCATGATTGTGGTCGGAGTCAAGTCGTCCTCAATAAGCTCGATGCAAGATGCACACAGAGCTTGGTCATCAAAATAACAACCGGCAGCAAGAAGCGAGAGGACGTTAGTCTTGAACTGAGTGGTTTCGTGAATTCCGTACATTCTTGCAAAGATGATTTTAAGTGATTCCAGATTAATGTTTGGATCATCAAACTTCAGTTCCAGCCTGTCTTTCCCTGGTTTGATTCGAGAGGAGTTGAGGTCCACAGCCCAGCATGACTCCTAAGCCTTATCTCACCTTGCTCGGACCACGGCCCGTTAATGATAGAGTCAAAGTACGAATTCGTCGACAGAATGAGCCTGTGCAGCTTGAAGGTGTGGCCGAAGGCAGCCACTTCAATGTCCGAGTGCTGCTGGTTCAGGTACAGCCGCCTGAATGAAGCCAGCATCTTGCCGACGAATGGCTCCAGCTTCAGATCCAGTCGGAAATCTGCAAACAAGTTGAGGTGGTCAGCCTCCGCGCGCGGCAGTTGTTCTGTCCGAGACGAGACACACACCCGTCTCGCTCATGGTTGCCACGGCTTTCCGAAACAATTCCCGTCACAATTTTTGAGCTTCATCTCCATTCCAAATTCGAAAGCGCACACCACCCCGCCACACGGCCCTCCAATGTCCGTGAAGGGACCTTCATCTAAGGGGTCCGTCAAGCATCGTGGAAGCGTAGCAGCGCGTCCCTCCATCAGCCGTTATCATGGGTCAGACCTTCAAAACGCGACCAAATCCCCAGTCTTGCAAATCCTCAAAGCAACCGCGCGTACCATGACCCTCGCATGGATGTTTCATCCGGAAAATACGCCCCCGCACGGTACACCGGTGCAGATTGTCCGTGGGGAGGCAAACGATCCAGATTTTGTTCGCGTTTATGAAGGGGCGGACGATTATGTTGTCGTGGATGGACTGAAACCAGAAACAGTTTATCGCTTTAAAATGAGGATATGGGATCCCGAATCTAACGAGTTTAGCTCGAAGTACGTCGAGACGGCTGGACAGACAACAGGTTCGCGCGAAATAGCCTCACTTTGTGCAATTCAATCCGCCATATCCGCCTTACACATAATCTTCCTTGTGAACAGATGAATCAAAAATTCTGAAGATTCAGTTGCGTTTGTACCGCGCCGTAACAGAAAATGACGTCGGGGCCTTTCGTGAGCTCATGGATGAGTACAGACCGGAAATCAATGTTGAAATGCGTGATAAGAACGGGAAAACGCTCCTAATGGTTAGTACCCGCTTTGTTATTTTGTTCCAAGCTGAAAATTGTCTATAGCTTGCTGCCCTTAAGGGGACTGGCGCCATGGTGGAGGCCATACTCTCGTATGGCGCTAACCAAACAACAAGCACGCAATCCAAAAAAACGCCTCTCAGCCTCGCCGTCTCTTATAGCAACCTGCCCGTGGTGGAAGCCCTGTTGAAGGACAAGGACATTCAACTCGCCATCAACCTTCCAGACCAAGGAGGTAGCACACCCCTTATGTGGGCAGTCGAGCACGCCAATTTTAAGAATGGACTCGAGGTTGTAAACGCGTTGATTGATGCAGGAGCAGATGTCACTCGTGAAGATTCAAATGGGTTGACGGCGCTTGAGCGTATTTGTAACAGCGGTGGGAATGCGAAAGCGGCAAGAATGCTGTTGGAGAATGGTGCCCAGATAGTAAATAAGCACGATGGAAAGAAAAAGGTCACGACGCTCATGATGGCTGCGTTGAATGGATACAAGGATTTGTGTCTGGAGCTGATTGACAAGTGGAATGCCGATGTGTTTGCGAAAACAGAATATGGTCAGACTGCGAAGGTGAGCGCGACGTTCTTGGCTGTTTGGTTTGATTGTTGTTTTTGCAGATGATGGCTGAGGGAAGCGGACATGCTGAACTCGCTCTGTTACTGGAAAAGAGAATGATCAAAGAAGACTATTAAACATCGTAGTTCACCTGATTTCCTCCTTTTAAAAACGTGTTGACGGTCAAATGCACCCGTCATCAGCACCCAGTGGTCCACTGACCGAATCCGAACTACGGAGGCGCACGATCTTATCGATATTCTATGTGTTATCATGGTATAGCACGTCTCTGGGGCTAAGCATCTACAACAAGTGGCTTTTCAGCGAGTGAGCTCCGCAGTCAGCAAAACAAACCTCGCCTCAACTTCTTTGACACATAGAAAGCACATGAACTTTGCATATCCTCTGTTTGTTTCTACGCTCCATATGTTCATTCAGTTTGGGCTCGCAGGCCTTTGTGTCACGTTTGTATGGCCTTCGATGAAGCCGACACGGATCCCGTCCAAGGAAGACTACTTTCTAAAGGTCCTGCCATGTGGCCTGGCTACAGGATTCGATATCGGGCTCTCCAATTCGTCGCTCAAAGTAAGCCCCACTCTGAAGTCACTTTATTCCGCCACCTCACATCCCCTTGACAGGTCATCTCCCTCTCCTTTTACACCATGGTTAAATCCGGCGCGCCAGTGTTTGTGCTCATGTTCGCCTTCCTCTTTGGTCTCGAAAAGCCCACATGGAAACTGACCGGGATTATCGCGATCATCGTCTCCGGCGTACTCCTCATGGTCGGGACAGAAACCCAATTCAACTGGCAGGGATACGTTGAAGTCCAAAGTGCCACTATCCTCAGCGGTTTCCGATGGAGTATCACGCAAATCTTACTCGCGCGCGCTAGCCTGGGCATGAACAACCCCCTCGCCACGAGTCTCTTTCTGGCGCCCGTGATGGGCATAAGCTTATTGGTGGCGAGCCTATGCGTCGAGGATGTGAAGGGCATGGCGGGGTCGGCACTCTTTCAGACTGGTCCCTTGGGCGTGGCAATGGCCTTGATATTTGGAGGCGTGTTGGCGTTTCTCATGGTGATGGCGGAGTTCCAGCTCATCAGTGTGAGTAGCGTGGTAGCGTTCAGTGTGGCAGGGGTGTTCAAGGAGGTGTTGACCATTGCCGTTTCATTGGCCATTTTCAAAGATGGCCAATTTACTGTGCTCAAAGTATGTGGTCTTGTGCTAAGTTTGGGAGGAATTGGGTACTATAATTGGGTGCGAATTCAAGCGTTGAGGGATGAAAAAGCTCAGCGCAGGGCCCATGCGGGTGGCTTAAGGACGGAAGATGATGAGGGGACGTTGTTGAATGAATCTGGGCTGTGGGTGGAAGACGATGATGATAGCGAGGATGAAGCCGTAGCTGCCATTTATGGGGTTTCTGGCTACAACGCGTTTTCTAACAAGCGGTCCTCAGCTGCTGCATCCACGGCGGCTGTTGAGCTGCTTGCTTTCGACGAATCTTCACGAGCAGACGAAACACCTAGAATATAATTAGTCAGAAGAAAGGGAACTCCGGTTGATAGGCTGGAGGATGTCTGGAGCAAAAAAGCTACATACCATCCATCGCCATGTCTGCATCCTGGGCATCGCTTGGCCTCATCAAAGAAAACGTCTCTTCCTGCTTCGCGACAAAGGGAGCTGACGATCGCTGCGGTGCCCTTACCTTTAGTTGCTCTGGACCTCCGCCCGCAGCAGTGCATTTGAGCTGCAATGCAGTGCGAGCTAGCGTCTATTACAGGCGTTAATGCTGCTCAGTTCATCGGCTTATGGATGCATTGTGGGCAGGAAACGGACGACCACGAGCCTGCCAAAATAGTCACCTGGTTGCGGGCGACCGCATGCATATGTAAGTGGGACTGGTTCGCAAGTATCTTCGCGGCTGCATCTCTTGCCTGTCGCACTTCGTAGTCTTCCACCGACGTCATGATTGGATTACGAAAAAGTTTGGTTGACAGGACGTCTCTTTGGAACAGTTTTTCAAATATTCTTCCACAATCTTTTGCTAACGGAAGGGAAAGAAAGAAAGTTAATGAGGACAAGTGCAAGTATCCGGTCACAATCGCGACCGCCACAGAGTCCAGCGATCTCACAACGACGAAAAACGGTTGCACTCCAACGACACAGCGAACTTTCTTGCGATTCTACACCCAATCTGCCGCGTACCAATTACTGGCGGAAAATTCGCGGCTAATGAAATCTAATCAAAGTTCCTTTGACTTATCTAACATTGATCTGCACAGAATCTAACTCATACAGGATTTCAGTTTAACCACTTTCTCCTCGATCGCCAAGAACTTTTCCTACCTTCCCATTTTTGCAGTGGACTCCCAAACCAGAATCGGAGAGTGTACATTTGGAAATCAGGGATAGTTGGACCAACTGCGGTGGCAGTTTCAGAACATGGCCATGCATGCTCAACCATGGTCCAGCGCAATCTCCCAGAACTTGACATTCTGGGGTAGGTAGTTGGCCTTTTAGATGGCTGCCAGCGACGAGGTGATTGTCATCTCAGGCGTGGGGAAGGAAGCACAAATTGCCTTGACTCTGGCGGCACTGCGACAATGGCAGAGAACGTTGACGTCGTTCAGCTGGTATTTGTCCCAGGGCGGTGAAAAAAGGGGCACTGCTTTGTCCTTGCTTGGCGCGCGCCGCAACGATTGATGTAAGGTTTTTCGAACTGCAAAAAGACTAAAAGGCAACGAACTTGAAAACAAGGATTCTATGTAGATCCATCCACCACACCAGCCACCGCCAACAACAAAGTCCCATTCCCTGAAAACAGCTGAATCATGCTCGCAACGCGCGCACAAACATCCGCTAGTTTTACAAAATAAAACGACTTAGAACAAGCTACTATTTCTCCCCTCTTCCCAAAGGACAGGTTCAAAAACAGACTCACCCGCCTGTGCCTCGCTCGCCGCTTCAAACTCAAAACTGGTCGCAATCGCGGCCCCAGCGCCAGGACCCACCCCACCGGCCCCCTTGGCTACGGTCAGCCGGAACTGCCGTCCCTGCCGCCGCAAAAGGAGACAACTCACAAGTGCGCTCACATGGAACGATGCCTGTACGAAACCGTGTCAAAAGGGTCCACCGCCACCGCAACACAGGTCGAAACAACAAGGGAACCGCACCGTGGCATTCACGTTCCCGCGCACTTCCCCGACACTCATCACGTGCACGTACTCCCCGTCCAGCGTGAGGAGGCGTTCGTTGCGCCCCATCAGTTGCCGCTGTGTCACGCTGTACTGCCGATACACAAACTCAATCTCCTCGCGGGAGAACTCGTGCACGTCCCCTGCCGCCGTGGGTGTGCTCTCGCCCGGCGGACGCAGAAAAATATCTCCCGCTGTGTTCGGGGTGGGGAGCCACAATCAGCTGAGAAAAGAATAGGTGGATGGGAAAGGGAACGCACCGCCGCCGCGGTCCTTCTTGAGAACGCAAAATTCGACGCTGCCCACGTCCTCAAGCGCGCGCTCGGGGGGCACGTCTGTGCGCGTGTCCGCCATTTTGAGCACGTAGTGGGCAGGGTCATAGTGGCGGCGCCGGCAGATGGTCTCAAAGACCTCAGCCATGCGAGTATCTCCCGTGAAAGCGAACGTGGTCGTTTGCTTCACCTCCAGCGTGCTGTAGAGATGGATTTTGATGAAAATTTGGGGCCGGAGTGGGGGGCCGCCCGCGGCGATGGCGACAGAGGGGAGTGGAGCGCCGGAGCTTGCGGCGGAGGCCGTGCCTGGGTTAGAGGAGGAAGGGGCCCCGGGAGGAAGTGGGGGAAGTGGGGCAGTGGTGCGGGTAGGGCTCGTGGGGTTGCTGCTGAAGGTGCGGGCCATGGCGGGTGACGGGTTGCTACTGCTGCCAGTGGTAATACTGGGAGCAAAGGCGCTTGGGGCATTTCCGGCATGGACGCTCAGGGGGATGGCGCCAGTCCGGCTACCCATCGGGGAGGTTGGAATGCCACTGGTGGTGGCAGCCGCGCTTGCAGCGGCACTGAGAATACCAGCTTGTGGCGTTGGGCGGTTGCGGTTGGAGGCGGGGCGGGCTTGTCTTGCGGCTTGGTTCACGGCAACTGTTTTTTACTCGCCGACGTGAGTTTGGATCCCAACAAATACAGGCGACGATGACTCAACTCTGACTGGGCGTGCATAAGCAAAGTGCAAGTGCATCAAAATTGCTTCTCTGCATTTTGCTCACACGATCCAACGCAGGGAAATCATCGTCAATGGTGCCATCGTCCTCCACAAGCCGCAAATTCCAGCAACACACGTCTCGCTTGTCCCCTGGCAGCAACGTCTCTACAACATCTGGGAGGTCGTTACTTAGCTTGTTGAAATATTCGTACAGAGTGTATCCAATCAGTTCTTCAACCGTTGCATCACGTTTTACGATAATGAGCATCGGTTCTTCGGGCGTGGGGCTGGTGGGTATGTAGATTTTTATACGAATGGGGTATGCTTCGCCTTTGCCACTAAGTACGCCGAATTCCTCTGCAAAGGGGTTCTCGGTGGCACCCTGGTCATTGAGCAGTAAGGCGAGAGCTGATTTCTTCGGTTGTAGTTGCGCGGTTGCTGATCCCGGAAGCGGGACAGGCGTTTTTGCAAAGAGTGGGTCGATGGATGGAGTTGAAGAGGGTGCGTGGGATGAGGAGGACGACGTGCGGGCGCTGCTTCCAGCAAAGGAGGCGGAAGGTTGCGAATTATTTGAAGTGGAGCTGTCGCGGACGGCGACGGGTGGTGTGCCGGATCGAAGCGGCGCGTAAGCCTGTTTCTCTGAAGTGGAGACGTTGTTTTTGCGGATGCCAGAGAAGCGATGCATGCGCTGGTTGTGGTGGTGTGACGCGTCTGCGACAGCGCGTCGCTCCAGAAAGCCTCCGCGTGGTTGCAGGATGAGTTCAGCGGGATTACTGGTTGTGTTATCGGGGGGGTCCTTTTGTGGAGGGTTGATGACGTTATCTGCGAATCTGACCGTTTGAGGCTGTGGCGCGTTTATTGCCCATGAGAAGCGAGCCTCGCTGGAGCGAGCAGAAATGGATGTCCAAATAAGTCCATCAGCAGGGTCGCGACCTGCCTCGCTCGCGTCGTCGTCGTCGTCGTTGTTGGTCGATGTTGACGAGAAGCGGGCCGCGGCGAGCACGGATTGAACGGTGTCATTCGTCTCTTGCTTCTCGGCTCTGTAGCTATCCGTCTTCCTCTCCGCCGAGGAAGACGACGACGACGACGACGCCAGCGCAAGCCGGTCAGCAAGCAAGCCAATCGCACGCTCGCGACGTCGACGCTCTCTCGGACGGAACAGACGCGAGCGCGGCTCGACGCTAGCAGCAGACGAGGAGGAGGAGGAGGTGGTGGTGGTGGTGGTGGCGGTGGAGGCCGACGAAGGGGCCGAGGCCGACGAGGTCAGAATGTAGTCGTTGTCGCTCTTGCTCGCGACGGAGACAACCCGCGTCAGCAGCGCATCGTCCATCGCAAGCAGCGTCTTGCGCAGCGTGTGCATCTGGAAGCCGTCCGGGTTACCGCCGCGGATCACGTCGCGGGATGCAGTTACCAGGTACGTTGGATCGCCGCAGACCGCCATTGATTCTGCGACGAAATGACGACGCCCTCCAACAAGCTGCTCCTCATCTCCCACTTCAACGCAATCGCCCTCGCCTGTCTCGCGCTCGCTGGCTCAGTCATGCTGGTCTGTCTCCTTGAACGCTCTCACTCTGGCGTCCCGTTAAAGCTGTTCAACTCGTGCGATGACAGCTGCCGCTGGGCGCTGCCATTCACGCGCAAAACATCCAAATCGTGGGTGGAAAGGAAATGATTGAAGACACGGCCGTCGTGGGCGGAAACTGCTTCATCGCCGCAATTATGTACGCCGGCCTCTTTGTCTTCGCGCTCTGGCAGGTACGCGCTTCCCGTACACCCCCTTCCTCCAGTCCACCCTTCACCCTCGACCGCTCCTGCGCTCGTCATTTAAAGAACGAATCAAAACAAAAAAGGCGGGAGAGGGAGAGAACGCAAGAGCCGTATCCGAGGTTTGGATTGGCAATCTAGCAGTTCTCGTCAATGAACCCCGCAGTTCAAAGCGAGCCAATTGCCGGGCCGATTATCTGGATGTTATTTACTGAAGATGGGGTTGCGAGGAGATTTGCAACGCGTGACGGACTATTTGTTGAATTGAAGGGAAAAAGCATCAGAAGGACCCTTCAACATGAAAGCTGTGCACAAGCGCGAAAGTTGCCAGCGAATGGACGAAGCTTCTGTTTTCGAACTCCAAGCTATATCCCCCATCGATACGTGCTATCATGACAGTGTTTTCACCGTTTCATCATTAGATTCAAGTCAACAAAGCGCAGGAGGCAGTGGAAGCGAGCTTCTCGTGACGCGGGTGGCCGCACTGCCTCGCAAGTGCATCAGTTTTCTTCAGAGTCACTGCATCCGCTGTCAACCCAACCTTCCGCTCTTCTCTCGCCCCTTTTTTCTCTGAAAAAACGTTTTGTGCTGAATCTCTCCAGAAAGTAGAACCAAATTGATGGTTGACTTCCCGCCCGACTTCCCTTACCGGCAATGTGCCCTCCTCCTCCTCGTGAGTCTCGCCTGATCGATCCAGCGTGAGACACCAATACTGCCCGCAAACAGACAGTGATGCCCGAAGTTTTAATCCACTCCATGCTCGGCCCCACATACCCTTACATGGTCCGCCACTTTCTTCCCGGTGAAGAACGGATCGGATATTACGCAGGACTGTTGCAGGTACCCCGAATCTGTGTAATGAACCAGGGCTAATGACTTCAAAGTCCGCCTACTTCCTCCCCACCATCGTTTGCGCCCCGGTCATGGGCTTCCTCTCCGACAAATACGGCCGCAAGCCTGTCCTCCTCGCCGGCTTGGCCGGCTACGGTTTCGGCACCCTCCTTCTCGGCCTCAGCCCCACCTACTGGCTCAGCGTCCTGAGCCTCTTCCTCACGGGTTGTTTCGCCGGCAACACGATCGTGGCCAAGGGCATGATCGGTGAGCTCACGCACACGGACGCCGCGCGAGCCCTCGCATACAGCGGGTACGGCATCGTGTACGGCGTCTGCGGTGCCGCGGGTGCCGTCATGGGCGGCTTTCTGGCGGATCCGGAGAGATGGGCGCACACACCTGTGCTCGCGCGCTTGCCATACCTCGTGAGCTGCGGCGTGGGAAGCGGCACTGCACTCGTGAGCGGCCTCGTGGTCTACTTCTCGCTTGAGACGCGCAGCACAGGTGCGGGCAGGGAGGAGAAAGAGGAAGGCGCGGGGCGCGGGTACGATGCGGTTGCCCTGTTGGACGTGGAGGAGGATGCGTTTCCTGTTTTGGCAGCGCGGGGGCGGAGGAGGGGCAGTGATGTCGGGGATGTGAGTGATGCGCTGGAGATGACCTTGCGCGGGGATGCGTCGCCCGGACTGAAACGGGGTGGTGCGCGGCAAAATCGCGCGGGCGAGGAGGAGGGGTGGGAAGGGAGCGAGGCCGGGGACGTGTCTGACACGGAATCTATTGCAACCTTGGGCAAGAAGGATGACTGGTATGAGCGGCATGTGCGGCCGTACCTGAACCTGCTCACGCGGCGCACCGTGGTCCCACTTGCAATGTACAGTCTCTTCGCGCTCAGCAATGCCATCTTCTTCACGGCACTAAGTCTCATCGCGGCCGCCCCCGTCGCGCGTGGAGGCTACAACCTGTCACAGGGGGTCGCGTTTTGGAGCATGGCGGGATACGCCGTGGTTAAGATTGTGATCAAGACGGTGTATTACAAGGTCAACGCGGCTCTGGGAACGCGGTGGACATATCGCGTGGGTGTGGGGGTCATGTTGCCGGCAATTCTCCTCATACCTGCTCGCTTGGGGCTCGACTGGGTTGCATATGAGAGGAGTTTGACGGAGGTGGCAGCCGCGGGTGTAGGAGCGCGGGAGTCACTGTGGGCACGCAGCTTTGCAACGGTGTCGAGCAATGTGGCAAATGTGGGCTATGCGGTGCCTATTACGGCACTTGTCGCCTTGACGAGTGTGATGGGCGCCGGAGACGGATTGACCTATTTGAGTGTGGTAATGCTAATCACGGACAGCGTGCCAGAGACTCAATATGGTCTTGTGCACGGGCTTGGAGGATGTCTAGCCTCCATTGTGAGGACTGTGGGACCCATATTTGGAGGAATCGTGTGGGAGGAAGGCGGCGCAAACTGGGTGGTCTTTGTATGTATTGCGTTCATTGTAATGGGGGAACTTGGGGTGTCGTTTATCGAATCGTAAATAATTGTTTTCATACATTTTATTTTAACATTCAGGACTCAGAGGGTTGAATGGCACTGGGTGAAAATCTCAGCTTCAATCCGTCATATCAAGACAGCTTACCAAAGGGCAGCAATTCAGGCCCGCAATTTCGCTCTCAATCGCGCGATGCTTGCAAGTCTGGCACATGAAGTGGATTGATTCATAAATGGGACGACCCGAGGCGATACAAATGGGGAACGTGAAATTACAGCCATCGCAATGAACGTCGCTAAAGTAATATATCACAAAAATAAAAATCGGTTCTTATGAATGTTCAGAAATTTCACTTGCCCATCATTGATACCATGACCGCAATTGCTGCACGAGACCTCAAATGCTGGAGGATTGGATGGGGTGTATCTAGAAGGATTTCACATGAGACTCTATGTCATAAAATGCATGGAGAGCAATGTAGAATACTTCGTAAATAAGGACAGGGCCAAGTTCTCAATGTTGGTGCGATCCTCGTCTGAAACCTTGTCCAACGCCTCCAACTTGATGAAAGCCCCCGAGCAGACGCCAAAGTAGTTGTTGTGGAAGGCACAAAGTGCCAACAAACTGAAGATGACTTTGGGTTCAATGATGTCGTCGTAGTTTTTCAAATGGATGGCCTGCGATTGCGTGTTGGTGTCACTTAATGCATAGAGGCGAAGGACGTTACTTACAGAGCGCATGGCAGAGTTCACACTCCCGCTGTAAAATTGTCGTTGTGCAAGAATGTAAAAGTGGTATGCCTCGGCACCTCGCCACACATTGTCCAAGAATTTCGTCTCCATGGAACCTTTGAGATCTTCTGCCAAAAGTCCCTCCAATGCAGATGTATCCTAATTACCAGAATGAAGATAAGAGAGATAAAATGGAGGCACGGTACAGGCAAAGCCACTCACATTCTCGACTCCCCCTTTTTTTGCCTTGGTTAGTTGATGATATCGTTCGACCTCCAGTGCAGCCAATACGTAAAACTTTTTGATTTTCAAAGGATTCTTTCCCTCTTTTGAAGCCTCTTCGGCGAGCTAAATAATGATTCAGTGGGGCTCATTTCGTTTGAATTCCCTCACATCGTACAATAAGCGAGCCGACTTTTGACAGTAGTTTGCCTTGCGATACAGTTCGATTGCTGTGATGCGTTTACCTTGTTCCAGCAACTGCGCTGCATATTTGGCCAGGAGTGCCTCGATTCCCTGAAATCGGTGCGTCTCGGCCAACTCGACAGCCGTGTTCCACTAATTGCCACGCAATTTAAGTGCTTCATCGAACCTGCATTTCAGAATCGGTGTTACCTTGTTCAACTGGATGCAAGTGTCAATGGCAGACTTGACGTCGCCTGCTTTGATAAACGCTGCGACAGCTTGGTCGCAGAGGCCGACCGTTACAAATTTGTCCGCAATATTCTATCAGTAAATGTTAGTGATGGTCATGTGTGGCGAAAGCATCAACCACAAGGAGAGGACTTGTCTCGGCGAGTGTGTAAATGATTTTCTCTAAGCTCGGGTAATCCTCAACCATGTAGTGACATTCAATTAGTTTTTCTGTATTTCTTCCTTGTAGATAGTATGTAATGGCTTGAGGCCTGTATTAAGAACGTCAAACAAGGACTGCCATAAGGGTCTGCATCGCTCACCATTTTTGCCTCTCATAATAGTAATCTCCGATTGAATTCCAGGCATTTTCAAGCATCACATCATCCCCGCTTCCTCCACTTTTTATGAGCTGGACCACGCGGAACCAGTCTCCCATCTGGGTACGAAGTTCGATGGCAAGGTCCTTGCGATCCATTTCAAGATATATTTTCTCTGCTGTCTCGATATGCCCAAAGTACGTGGCAACCTCAGCTTTCTGCTTTGCCTTATCCTGTGGAGTTTTCTTGGGGTTTCAGTGATATAACGCAATATTTGGGACAGAACACGCACATCATACTTTTCAATTTTTTTGATAAACTGCAATCCTTTGTAGTCTGAGGATCGAACAAACGCTTTTTGGGCAATGCCCAGCTCCAGGCGCTCCAGTGCTGAGTCGGAAATCAACTTCCACAATCGGGGATGCGGGTTCTCCTCGACGTAATTCAGTGCGTCTTGAAGGCTGACGTTGGTCAATACAGCTGAAATTTGGTTTATCAATATATCGCCTTCGCCATAAGTATTGTCTGACCTTTGGCGTCACGAAGCGACCTTGCGTCAAGAGTCAAAATGTGATCTTTGGACGGAGTTTCAGGAACTTTGAATAATTCGTCCAATATGACGGTCTTCACTTGAAGATTATCAAAGCTACATATATCTATGAAGCGTGTTAATAATGAGAATTGGGGATATGGTTATTGGACACCAACATCCAGAACAAGTAACTGGCTCTTCCGCCACATTGTTCTCAAAAATGAACATGCGCGTCTTCTCCATAATGGCAAAAGATTCGGGATTGTCGTGCGCCCTAAGCGAGTAAGGGCCTCGTTAGAAAACGAGACTTCGGAACTTCAACAAAACCGGACCATTCAATGTCCCACACATCCTTTCTCTCAATCTCAAGCAGCTTTCCACCTTCGACGACGCTAGAAGCTGTAATATAACTACCCGTGTTTCCTCCTGCATTTCTTTTTCCGAGCTCAAGCACCTTTAGGACCCCAGCGACATCTAGTAACGCCATTCGGGTCGAGTTGCAGTTCAAGGAGATGAACTGAGGTCGGATTGGAATTGTGTACTTGGTCTCAAGGGTGATCGACTGCATTGCGATTTGAAGAAAGGAGCCGCTTTGGCGCGAAATCATCAAAATGGAATCCGACGCTGCAATGCACGAAATAGGATCAGAGGTGGTCCTAAATCCAAGTAATTCAGCTCAAAAGCCTATGTAGTAACCGGATGGAGACGTTCAAGGTACCTGTGTTTGCTATTTTCGATGTTGAGGAGTGGAATTTCTGCGTTCACCACGTCTCCAATTTCATCCACATGAAACATGCGGTCTTTCAGACCTCCCTCTTTCTTGCGAATGACTTAATGATAATGAATGGTTACAAGGACTGTTTCCATCGCTCCGCTTAAAGCAGAAAGTCTAACCTTCTAGAGCTCCCGACTTTTTGGGTGGCATCCTGAACTGCCAGCAAAAAACAGTGTCTGCAGATGCCACGACGACGTGCGTTTTAGTGATTTTGGCAGTCTTGGGAGCAAAATGGACTTGACGTGTTTCAATAGCCGTTCCAATTGAATTTGCGACTGTCAAAATGTAGTTGTCCCCAGTGTCATCGGCTTTTGAAACCAACAGACAGTAATCTCCGTGAGCAGCGATGAGTGAAAGCTTACTGACGAGTCTATGGGAGCACCGCGTGAAAGGTAGCGTCAATGGCTAAGAAAATAAGTTACATACTTGTGATGTCTCTCGTTTGTTCGAGTGTTCCAGTAGCAGATTGTGGTCTCCGGCTGGTCATATTTCTGATATCCGTAAGCAAGTACGTCGTTCGCGAAGAAACACCACTTATAATCGGGACGAATATTTGCGAAGTAAATGAAAGAGTCGACCGCAAGGGCAATTCGCAATCCGCCGTGTTCCCACGAGAGAGAAGTTATCTTCTTTCCTGGCACTTTGAGAGATCGCAGATACTGTTTTTGAGAAAGTTGGTTTTCACAACTGCTGGCTAAGCGATCAAACCTGTCCAAAAGGGTCGTAAAACTGCACTACGCTGACTTCTTTTTCTTCTCCCTGAGAGCTTCGGGCAAACTGAATTCCGGAAACGGCCAAGACAGAGCCATAGTTGTTCCACTTGACATTCAGAAATCTCATGTTCGTGTCAAGAACCAGAGGAGCTGATGAATTGGATTTGAAAAATAAATCTTCACGGATTGGTTCATGTAGGCTGCCCACCTTGATCCTTATCGTCTCGCATAATTTGAATCTTTCCGTTTTCAAATGCAATCGCAAGGCAAGGAGCTCTAGGCTCCACGTACCCGTTGCTTCCATTATACCTACGCCATGATGAAGATTTTAGAACTCGCATCGTGTTTTAAAGGATATTTTTACCAGTCCATTGCTGAAATTTTCAACGTGGCAGCATTGTCGCTGCAGTAGACAGGCAGCTTCGACTAAGCGTCTCAAATAATCAAGAATGCGTTCACGGTTGAAAAAGATACGTAAATTACCAGAAAAGTGCCAGTCGCGTCATAGTAGTGCAATTCTCCCGAGGCCAACCCGAACAAAATATTTTTGCCCTCTGGTGACCACTGGACATGCGATAAATTCGTTTGCTTCAACTCTTTGCCCCAGATTCTATTTCCGTCCACGGATCCCACGATAACGGCTCCATCCTCGTATATGATACAAATCCGTTGCCCGTCCTTGCTCCATTCCATATCCGCTACAACGCTTTTGTTTCTATTATTGATCATTTCTTCATACCTTATGAAGACTGTGAATGAGAATTTCTGCGTTCAAGCTATTCATGCCACCAACCACATCCCCTTGTATAAGATCCAAACGATGATAAGACCGTATTGATCTGATGTAGTGAGCTTCCTATGTTGCTCATTCCATTTTGATACAATCACAGCCCCTGATTTTACATATTACGAGGGTGCGACGGGGTCAAAACAAAGCTTCTGCAAGGAAAAGACAGACCAGTGTGTCCCTCCAATGTCTGATTCATGCTCAAATTACTTGAACCGGGGTCAGGAGGTTTCTTTCCGTCAGCTTGTACGGTTGCAACAGGACTTGTCGGAGGCGGTGGGTTTTCAAGCTTGAGAACCTTCAGGAGCCCATCCTCTCCTCCACAGGCTATCCATCCTTGATCATTGTCCCAAGCGACTGTCCGAAGCTTGATTCCGTTTGGGATGGCAATTTTCTTGGACAGGAACACGAACATGGTGTTGTGCTCTCGTGAATTTGTCAGATCCTTCAATGGTCAAACCAGAGGACACCTGAATAACAAAACTGTTGGCCTGTTTCCTCCCTCTATGAAAAGTAGACTAGCCGATCTCGTCTTCAACCGGAACTAAACGACCCATTCGAATATACTCATCGGAAGCGAGCCATCGCAAAGCCGTGCAAATTCTTGTAACTGAGGATGGCATGCAATAAGGCTCGTTTCTCTAATACACAACAACTGCTTCTCACTCTCTTCTGAGAATTAGATAAAGTACTTCATGGGTTTGAGATTTGCTTGTAATAGGGATCGTGTTGTCCAGGTTGTTTGTTGAGCTGGGGAACTTCTTTTTTGTTATTAATGTCGCGTTGAACTCTTAAAGGATGTTTTGATATCTTCATACGACCTTGGCTTTCTCCATCTCTTCGTCAATGTGGGCCACCTCTTTCAAGCCAGTTTGAGGCTTTCTTGCGCCGCGTATCGTGTGTTAGTGTGTCGAAAATGCAAGTTCCTATGCACTTGCTCCCAGTTAGGGAGTCAAAAAAAAATCCCTTGCCAGGATGTGTGTCAAGGGCATACTTTGTTTGCACTAAATTTCCCGAATCCTTAAACCAATTAGATGTAGTTACTCATGTAAAATCCCCCAGCCATTTTCTTTGGAAGGGTGACTTCCGCCGATTGTCTATGTTGAGAGTGATGCAAGCGGAAACCCCCGTCATGACCACGCCAAACTGTGGTGCTAATAGCAAAAGCCACGTCTTCTTGTTTTGATGTCAAAGGCCTTTGAATGTCATCTCCTGATGAGAAATTCATCAAGTCCAGTGGTTGTGATTTGTACACAATAGTCTCGTCCTAACTTGTTACTTGTTGTTGAAATCAATTGCACAATTGCACATACGATCTCTCTAAATACCAATACAAGCCAGATTTATCCCAGCAGTGCAGGAAGACGAAATGCGATAACCCAGTCGCACTAAGCTGACTTCCCACTGCATTTTCAAGCTTCGCAATATCATTATGCAGAGCGAAACGTTTCTCAAGTCCCCGGACGTATTCGGCAAGGGATATATCAAAGGTTCTATCGGAGTCGCTTGAGCCGAATATTACAGGCCAAACGGGGGGCTTCAAAAACTTGTGGTTACCTGCTATGGGAGTGATTCAGGAAATTGCCGTATGCGTAACAATGTTTCGGTAAGCTGTCATACAAAGCGGCACAATGGAGGCCGCGTTTATAATGAGCCCGGCAACCGTTGTGTTCAGAGCGGGGCCTCGGCAACTCTTCCGCCACAAAACTTGCTTGCAAAACGGCCTCCACAGTCAATGCAGACAATATCGCAAATGCTGGTAATGCCCACAACACAAAGCATACCGCGAACCCTCCGCCTCCGCCATCAATTCTTGGACATAAAAGCCGGCAATTTTTTACCACCTCGTGTGAGTAAGGATGAAAACTTTCTGATTCACGGTACGTTGGCATGGCTCATCAGTGAAAAAAGCATTATGTTGTTTAAACACCACGTTGGAAGAAGTTTTTCACCATAACTTTTTTCGAACACGGCGTAGGAAGTCCTTTAAGGAAAAGTCAACGATGCTTGCCTTCTTGCTCTTGTCCATTAAGATTTTAACGGATAGGTTGCCCTCTGACATTGATTGCGCTGCGAACGGTACGATTTCTCCACCCGTTTAGTTTTATCAATCAACAAGCTGGTTGCGAAAGACCAGAACAGAAAGGCATGTTTGGGCGTAAAGTGGGCTAGTCCAAGGGCCAACGGCGATGACCGCGAGTCCAAAAGACTCTCGAGTCTTTTTTTGGTACGGCAAGCGAGCCCAAATAAAGACGGCCCCAGCGGTATGACTCAAGAAGATAGATGAAAACTCTTTGTTTTTGATGTTCTATTAGACGAAGGAGAAGATATGGTGGGTGGTTGGTAAAGAAAGGCATGCTCTTTCTTTCTTTTTTCCGGTGGAGGAATTGTCACGCTTAAGATGCCTGCCCCATCACCTAAGACGACGTCAAAGAAGAAGGGTGGGAAGACAGCGGAGTCTACTCCAAGCAGGACGCATTGGTTCGAGAGCGATGACATGATCGACGAGGAGCAGCAGCCGATCGCTGCGCACTTTGCGTCGCTAAGCGCGCGCGAGGCTGCGGACGAGGCTGCGCTCGGCGAGGCTCTCGCGCGCGCCGGACTTGAATCAACTTCGGCGCCGACGCTTGACCGCATCCTCGCCCTTGACTGCGAAATGGTGCAGGTGGCTGCCTTTGTTCCGGCGCCGTCCTCCGAAAGTACAGCCGATCCCGACACCGACGCCGACGCCAAGAACAAACAGAAACACGCGCTGCCCCGTCCGCCTCGCCGCATCTTCAAGTCAGCACTTGCACGCGTCTCCATCGTTGATGCAAACGGAAACATCGTCCTCGATTCCTTCGTCACCCCAGACGAGACGATCACTGACTACAAGACAGAGTTTTCAGGCATCACTAAGGAGAAGCTGGAAGGAGGTCAGTTTTCTATCTTGACTGGATTCATTAACAGCCCTCATACCTTCTACAGCTCCTTCATTTTGGGAGGTTCACGAAAAGATCAAGGCCATCATTAAAAGTGACCATTTTCTCGTTGGGCAGTCGATTGAAAACGATTTGGCCGTGATGAAGTTGGAAGTCCCACTTGCTCGCATTCGTGACACGGCTCTATTTTTCAAACGCTTTCATCCTGCTAAGAAGACTCCCGGATTGAAAGATCTGTCGCGGTGGTGTCTCGATTTGAAGATTCAAGGCGGAGAGCACGATTCTGTAAGTTTTGCCGTCTCTTTGCAAACGAGTTAAGAAAATTGCAGGTCATCGACGCGCGTTCCACCTTACTGTTATACAGACAACAGCGGGTCTTATGGGAGTCAACATTACCAGCTCATTCGCCTCCGATTCCGTACGGTGAACCCCAACCCCCTGCCATTCCATGCGCACCAGAACTTCCTGCTGGCTTTCGCGACGCAATGGCCGAGTTCGAAAAACAAGTAGCAGAATCGCAGCCTCGTGCAGCTCCAGCAGCAGCCACGCCGTTTGTCCCAGCCGCGTCATCTGAGATCGTTCACGCGCCACCCATTCATTGGACTCAACTCGCTTCTCAGTTTACGCTACGCATCCCACTTCCACCCACACCCCCTGCTTTCCTGTTTCCGCCGCTGCAGCCTGCAGAAAGCACATCAGCAGGATACACACTTCTCCCAGCAGACGCCACCGGCACAGCCCCAACGCAACCGGATCCCACGATCCCCATCCCCATCGTCCTGGGCGACGCAACGCAGACCCTCACCCCAACGCAAATCATTCACTTTTTTTACGAGAAGCGGTGGCACAAGGTCCTCTTCAAGGCGCATGCGGAGAGCCTTCTGCGTTTCTCGTGCCCGCCCTACTGGCTCGTGCACGCGCACACGGCCTGGACGCCCACCGCGAACCAAGTTGCTCATGTGCAGGTGCTTGCAGCGCTGGAGCGCTTGGAACGAGAAGAGAAGGCGGCTAAGGCGGCGGCGCGGACTGCGAAGGGGAAGCTGGACACGAGCTTGCCGGGGAAGCGGAAGAGAGATCGCTTGGCTTTGGAAGCAGCCGCTGCTGCAGCTGCTGGATCCAGTAAAGTCAAAGAGGTGGCGGAATTCTTGCAGGCGGTAAAGGAGCTGGATATTAACAAAACCTCATCTGGATCTGGCACAATTAATGGAGTCAATGGGGATGCTGCTGAAGGCCAGCCACCTATGAAACGAGCCAAGACTATAATGGAGGATTTTTCTGACGAACTAGCTGTCAAAAAGTCAGAAAGAAAGTCCAAGGAGCTTGTTGACGGCGAAGAAAGCTGCGATTCTGACCGGAAGGTCAAGGTTCCCAACACTGAAGGTGCAGGAAACGTCAAGAAAAGGAAAAGGTCAGCAAAATTGGATGCCAAGCAAACTACAGCAGAGAACACAGGAGCAGCAGATGACCTGGCGGATGTCCCATCCAAGATCCCCACAAAGTCAAAGAAGAAGACTCCAGATGAAGCACAAGAGCCAGCCCTTGAACTGGGGAAATCTTTGAGTTCCAACAAGGATGCTTCACTTGACACTGAGCCAGCATACCCTTTCAAGCCAAAGGAATCCAGGAAATTTAATGATAAGGACAATGAGAAAGTCTCCAAGGTCAAAAAATCAAGATCAAGTACGGTTGCTGATGTTGCTAATGAGGATTCTGTTAAGAAATCCAAGCCTCCAAGGACCATTCTGGAAGATGACGTCTCTTCCAAGACCAAAAAAGTTCCCAAAGCTAAGGCATTATCTGATGACAAGGACATATCTTCCAAGCCTAGAAAGTCTGTGAAGGTATCAGAGAAAATGGAAGGGGAGGAATCAAAGCCCAAACTGAAACCTAAAATGTCTGGCACTGAAGACGATACAGTGCTTTCATGGAAATCAAAACGCAACAAGCCAGATGCAGACATTGAGGACTCTGTTGTCAAGAAGGCCAAGAAGTCTGAAAAGAATAAGGCTGACTCTGGTCAAGATGATGTGTTCCAGCAGTCAAAAAAAACAAAGGCGAAGAAGTTGAGCAAGGGAACAGATGAGAAAGTAGACAAGAAGCCGAAAAAGAAGAAATAAACTTTACTTGAACTCTTGATCTGTGGAATGAGTGCGTGTCTTTCGTGCCTGATTTTGATTTGAATTGAAACCTATTTGATTGGATATTCTCCTTGCTTCACTCAAGTTGTAACGGTGCCTATCTCTTATTGCAACCTTGTTCCAATGAAGAGCCACTTTCATCCAGAGCTGAATGAAAATATAGAGTAGTGGCTCAAGATTGAAAAATGCGTTCAAGAAGAGGTTTCCGTCATCATTGGTTTCATCATAATAATCCCATTGAATATAGAGCAATAATCCATTGGAAAGCTGCCACAAAAGGGTGCAAATATTTGAAAGGATTCCATATCGAGCAATGATCTTAAGTTGCTCGGTGTCAATATTAAAGTTGTCACCTTCAATTTCCCAGAGATACAAAATGTAGCACCTATCTTTCTCAGGGTCAGAGTGATTTCGCAGCGGGAAGTGAACTCTCAACTCTCACATAATCGTGAAGAAGTCGAAGAAGATGAGGAGAACCCCTGTTGCAACAAAAATTGCATTGTCCCAGTTTAACGCTGCTGTATGGATTGGATTGCTTGCAGGCAATAGGTTATAAACACTTGCTAGCGCTGTATTTGCGATTTGGAGAATAAGGGAAATAGCTAAAATCGAACGCAACAAGTTCATCCATCGAGGGGCAATCGAATCAACAACAGAAAAGCCTCTGTACCAAGAATAGTACAGCATTGAAACTGAAATCGTTGACCATGCCGCGTTGCTGATTGTAATGAGGGCCGCTTTCGTTGTTAACTCTGAAACTTGCGTAAATGCGTAGTAGAGGCCAATGTTAATTAAATTTGCTAAAATCATTACAAGGAGAAGCGTGTTGATGGGCGTGAAAGTGTTTTGCAGCGTGTTTCGCTTGCCCAAAGCAGGTGGTGACTCGAGCCACCAAACCAAAACCCCAAAGAGCACGATTTGCAATAAGGACACGCCTATTGTAGTCCACGTCATGTCTACGTAAATAATAGCGCCTATCTTGTTGAACTGCAGTAGTGTTGCATTTGTTGAAGTGTCCGCTGGCGGATTGCTCATACTGTCGGGCAAATTTCGAGGCAAATCTTCCAAGCAAATCCCTTTGTCGACCAGAAGTTTTTCAATTTTCTCTTTCCTTGGAATAGCTTGTTCAGTTATCTTGATGAATTTTCGTGGGCTGGGAGATGGTGGACGCCACCGCTCGAAATCCGCCCTGCTCTTCCACTTTGCCCTTTTCTCTACTCACATCCCAACTCCGACATGCACGCCCTGAAGACCACGGTCGAAACCAAGAAGACTACGACAACGACAGTCAAAGAAGGTCAGACCGTCACGTCAACTACAACGGTGACAACGACTACAAAGGCAATCGAGCCCATGACTAATGCGGCTGCCATCCTTGCCTTGTACGATCGCTTTGCTGAACTCAAGGTATATTGTGACGCATACCGCAGTCTACTTTCTCGTGCCTAACCACAGTAAACCACAGTTTGAAGAAGATCCTTTCTCGGCCGTTCCGTTTGGCCTCAAGCGTCACGAGGACAAGATCTTCGATCTTTCCCTTGCCGGATACACGCGAGGTCGTGAAAGACGTTCGGCTCTGCTCAAGGACATGGCAAAGCTTGAGATTGCTGTGGGTAGTCAGTTTAGTGCGGATGAACTCGCGGATTTCACATTCCTGAAAGACGCGATCGAAATGGAGCTGGCTCGTATCGGTACTCCTGGAGAGACTGGATATGCATTTGAGCTCGACAATAAGTGAGTAGTTCTTCGCCCTGAGTTTGAATGCTTACTATCACTTCCCCTACGCAAGCCACATGATGTCAGCCATTGTATACCTTGAAATGATTTTCAAGGAATATCAGGCTTATGACACCAAGGAGGACCTTCAAAACTACAAGAAACGACTTTTGCTTTTGACACCCCAGTTTGCTGCGGTTATTGACGGTTTCCGCTCTGGCATCCGCCGCGGCATCACGCTCAATAAGGACAGTATTAATTTGCTGATTAAGAAATTCTCAGACAGCTGCGGAGGCGGAAACCTTTCCGACGTTGAAGCCACTGAATTCGCCCGAAAGTCGCCATTCAACCAAAAAGAAAAAGCGCTGGAGCTCTTGGGCGACGAAGAATTCTTTGTTCCTGTCATTCGCGATGTCGTGGTTGCAGGATTCTCGAAAGTATTGAAGTTTGTACAAGACGAGTATGCTCTTCACGCACGTGCCGGTGCCGGCATTTTTGGACTGCCCAACTGGGAGCAAGAGTACTCGAACTTCGTCTTCCTACACACCAACACGCGCTACACGGCAGACGAAATCCATGAGCTGGGCTTGAAAGAGGTTGCCCGCATTGAGGCTGAAATGGAGAAGGCGAAGGTCGCGTGCGGATATCAGGGCACCCTTCAAGAGTTTCAAAAAGACATCAATGACAAAGAGAAGTTCCCTCAGCTGTTCTACGATGAATTGGACAAGGTGATCCCTGATTATGAGCAAATCTGCAAGACGGCCATAATCAAGATGCAGAAATACTTTAACAAGTTCCCAAAGTTTGAGTGAGTAGAACATTGCCTTTCTACGAATGGGACTTATAGTTATCAAAAGATGCAAGGTTTCGCCTGTTCCTGATTATCAGGAGGAGCAAAGCCCGATGGCGTTTTACATGCCTGGGACGCCAAGTAAGTCTGGCACATTCTACGCCAACATGAAGCTTCACAAAGTGAAGCCATCGCATACAATGACTTCACTTTGCCTTCATGAGGTTTGAAAGCTTTTCATTTTTACAACTGGAACTTTACTGATTGTTTTTTTGACAGGCCATTCCTGGCCATCACCACCAAGTTTCTCTGGCCTTGGAAAATGACAGTCTTCATCTCGTTCGCCGTCTTATTTATAACACTGCATACGTCGAAGGATGGTGAGCGATAGTGCATTTGAGTGAAACATGAAATTGATTAGGCTTCTTTGAGAAGGGCCCTTTACGCCGAATACTTGGGTGAAGAGATGGGCTTTTATGGTGAGACTAGAGAGACTGCCACCATTGATGAATCATTCAAGTACTTTGGTCGCCTGGAGGAAGAACAATTCCGCGCAGTTCGACTTGTCATTGATTCCGGCTTGCATGGAAAGGGCTGGACAAATGAGCAAGCGATCGAGTATTTCCGGAGCAAAGTATCTGCCGGTTTAGACGAGATTGAGAGTGAAGTTCGTCGGTACTGTGCGATTCCGGGACAGGCCCTTGCTTACAAGATTGGAGAAATCAAGATTCGTGAGCTTCGGCGCTTCGCGGAGGAAGCCCTCGGTTCCCGCTTCGACATCAAGGAATTCCACAACTCTCTAATTGATTTCGGTTCACTTCCGTTGGGAACTCTCGAATCCGTCGTCAAGAACTGGGTTAAGACCGTACAGGCCTGCTAATCATTGTACCTCTTTGGGAATAGAAGGTTTTTCGTGATTTTTTCGTTCTTATCCAAAAATATATCGGTGAGAGACAATTTTCAAGCTGATAATGAACCTGTGATCCAAACGCCTTAGATTCTCATCATTGGCAACTCCCGTTCAGGCTACTAGTATTTGAATTGCTGCATGTTGGCGGAGCTGTCGCCATTCAGGGAAATGGTCTCCGTGTCTATAATTGTCTCGGTTTGAATATTTATTTATATGTATTTTCCATCCAACGGAATAAGGATGTATGTAACGTGCAGAAATCAATATTTTCTACAACTTGGAGTAAGTCATTGTTGCAGGTTACGAGAAGGAGGATTACTTGGACATGACCAATATACACACACGACGGCGAAAAAGCAGATACCCGAAGCCTACTCAGAGAAGGAACGATTGGCAGGGATTTATTGGGATATATCCTGAACAGCAGCAGAAACATGCAGAGTTTCGGCAGACTGAGGAAAATAAACGTGAAATTCTTGCGTTCTGTGACAAGCTTTGAAGACTGTCAAATAAGGCAAATTAATAGGTAGCAAACGACATAGGTGCCAACATTGCGCAATTTCGTGTGGATGCTCTCTGAAGTTGGTACGATTCTTTTCTGATGTTTCAAGTTTGTTATACAGGAGACGTCTTCAACTTGTTTGGTGCTCAAAAAAATTCTAATGCTCAAACGTTGAAAAATTAAATCGATTTATTTCGTGACTTGAATCAACACAAGTCGTCATCGTCATCCACCAAGTTATGAGGCTGTCCGCCATATGCGACACCTGCCTGCGGTTGGTGGACAGGGTAGTAGCCCTGTTGTTCAGGTACGGATCCACTTCCGAAACTGGCTGACGGCTGGATCCGAGTGTTCATGTTTGGAGGAGGCATAAAGTTCGTCTGCGACCCCGATCGGGCAGGGAGCAAGTTTGTCTGTGAAGCTGACCTTGCAGAACGCGGCGACAGTTGAGGATTCGAGCCTGATGGAGAGACATATCCTTGGTTTGGAATACCTCCAGATCCCGGCATGAAGCCAGGCTGCTGGTTCGTTACAGGACGAGGGGAAGACTGCTGCAGAGGTGGGGCAAATTGTTGCTGGGCGTATCCACCAATCGGATTCTGGGGTGCAACAGTTTTTCCACTTCCGGGAATGCGAAGAGTTTGGGCAGCTTTGGCGATCTTTTGAATCGTGAGACTCGTAAAACTTGCTTTGATAAATTGAAATACCTCGTTGTCTAGATAGCGAATCGTTTGGTTTTTCAGAATATTCGCAAGCTCAACATCATCGTAATTTTCGAAGCATTCCACAAGACCACCAGAGATACGTCCTTCTTCACTATCGTAGAAGCCTGGGTACCTAAACAGTGCTACATTAGACCGCGTATCGTAAGCCCGGATAGCAATGATCTCAACTCTTCAAATGAAACGAGACGCTTCTTGGCTTCCACTGAGTCCCCACTCAACAGCACCAAAATGACAGTGGTGAGCGCTTGTTTGAAGAAGTTGATGCGCATATCCAGTTTCCGATTCAAACCCAAAAGTCTCTCCGAGTACTCTATAGCTTGAGGCCACCTTCATACGCAATGAGGTGAGAATGGTTTAAGGAGGGCCACTACAACCAACCTGCGGCTTCGAACCAAGAAGGAAATGAAGCGCCCGTACGTATCGATTCCACTGCGTGGCTTATCCTCGACATCGTAGAGGGCGCATGCCTCTGTGTAATAGTAGAGTGCTTCGTCGAAGTTTACTGTTTCCAGCCCTCTGTAATTGAACGTCAGTCAACGCAGCCAAGACGAGCGAAGCAGTAAACGAAGAACGAAGAACCTGGCCGCCTTTTCTAAGACTTCTGCACCTTTCTCGCCGCTGCCATACATGACGAATTGGTCGCTCGCTTGCTTAAAGAGCTTCGCTGCCTCCACAAAGTTCTTGTTCTTTTCGAGTAGAAGCGCGGCTGTTTCGATCTGCTTCGCGGAAAGATAAAGCGCATCCTGACGTTTGTAAATATCTGCGGATTTGAGGTACGCATCCACGGCGTAGTCTGTGGCCTTTGCGTTCTTGAACTGTAAGGCTGCCTTCCACGTCAGTCTCTTCATTGCGCGGACAGATATTTTCAATACACTCACCTGCTTGTTCGTAGAGTGGTCGAGCTGAGTCCAAGTCCGGGGTGCTCTTGCCCAGCCAACTCTTCTTATCCATGCTATCCGAACACGATCAGCTAATGAGTCACCCTCTTAACAGCAATCCCCCAACCAGATGATACTCACAATTTGGCTGCCTGGTTCATGAGATCCATGCCCTGCTGCACACTCATTGTTGCGCGGTTCTTGTCGCAGGGGTGGGGTGTCTTTCTCAACAAAAATCTCACAAATGGAGTTCAATGACTTCTCGTCGCTGACGGCCCTCTTCCAATCTGGTCTTGCAAAGGAGAGGGAAAGCTGCGTGCATGATCAAGACGCGTCGAAAGGAGGCGCCTCCGTTCAAAAGGTACGTTGTCGTGGGCCATCAAAACAAACCTGCTCATTGCCTTATTCTTTCAACAGCTGACGCCGGGATCGATTGGAAGCCCCAAGAAAATGCGCACAGAGACAAATGAGTCTTCAAAGGATATTTGGGCCGAAGACGAGGTTCCGAACGACGCAACAGTGGATCCCTTCGACACCCGTCCGCAGCCGGAATACAGCATCACATACCGTCAAAAAGTGTCCAGCGAGGATATGTACTTGCAAATGGGCGGGAAGACGCCCGGATTCCGCGATTCAGACGAGATTATTGTGACTGTGGAACTGCCTGGTTGCGAGTTCAAGGAGATTGAGCTTACGTGTACGAAAACTTTGGTGGATGTTCGTTGTCCGAAATTGTGAGTTCTGCTATTTTTGTTTACTTGTGCCACGTTAATGAGAGGCAACCGTCAGCAAATTGATTGTCAACCTGCCAAGGGAAGTTCGCGACCAAGATGGTAACGCATCCTGGAATAAGTCGAAGCAGCAACTTGTTGTGAATATTCCAATTAAGCCAGATTTCTGATGCTTGGTCCATTTACCGGGGCCCAACCCTTCAGCCGTCACACCTTTAAGTGTCAATAAATGACGAAGAATAGTCTAATTTAAGAAAGAAGAAAACAGACCACCCCTTTTTACATGTCATTGACGTCATTTCACTTTTAATACTTTCATGCTCAAAAATCGGAATTTATTACAGGAGGATACAGCTGAAAAGATAAAAGTCAAAAAAGAATCAAGGGACAATGAACTGAAGCAAGTGACGGAGAAAAACGCATGAAGTATGCACAAAAACAAAGGCATTCCGAATGAAGAGGAACCCAGCCAATTTCTATGTTCATTGCTGACGGGTCACAGGATTCCATGCAAGAAATTTCCCAATGTGCCTATCATTTACTGTTAGCAATCGGTTACGAAAGATTAGAGTGGACTCACCAAGGAAACTCGGGGAACTGGTGTGTACGTGCAAAGCCGTGACGCTCGTAAAATCCAACCACGTCATGCAGAGCAAAACAAAGAAGTTGTTTTCCACGCACGACTGCAAAATCCTTCAGGCGCTGAAGCATCACATCTCCCACCCCAAAACCACGCGCATCCTCTCTCACAGCAATGGCGTCGATCCAAAGAAAGCGTTTCATGAACACGTATTCAACGGCGCCGATTACTTGACCAGTCGCAGCGTCAATGACCACGTCCAATGAGAAATCATCGTCCAGAACGCTATCAAGATCCGCATTCACATTCTTTTTGGCAAACTACAATCGCGGAATCAGCACAAAAAAATCTGACAAGCCTCTACAAGAAGCACCACTCACTTGCTCACGCACAAGCACTTGCGCACTTTCAAACAACGCCCGATCAAACGCTTCTCCTCCCAACGCTACCTGCAAAGTCCGCACCCGTACCTCCCCACCCCGCTTCACAGCAATAACTCCCATCGGCGACCCAGGGACCCCCTGATCCAAGTCCACATCCAAATCTACACAGTATTTATCTGTAATGTGCAGCAGGTTGCCCAAATTCCACTTGCCGCCACTGCCGGTACCTCCAAACTCCGCGGGCGGCAACACGAGACCGCGGTTCTGAAACACACGCTCGTCATGTCGTAAAATGCCATGGCGGAAAAAGTTGCGCATGCGTCCGCTCCGCAGGTCGCTCGCACCAAGGATTTTGCTCTTGGCGTGCTGTTGCTTTCGGTGCGAAGGAACGAGGTGTGCCGCCGAGCTGCTGCTTTCGTGTGGTAAAGTATGGCCGGAGAGGCTCGGTTTCGGTGTCCCGGGAGGTTTAGATGTGCTACGAGAACTGGCTGTGCTGGTGTTTGTGCTTTGCGAAAGCAGGAGGGAATCCGTGAAGTCCATTGATTTGCGGCGACGGAAACGGCTGCCAGGTGTGACATGGTCTTCGATGAGAAGGGCAGAGGAAGGGAAAACGAGTTGAGATTTGGGGGTGTCCATGGATGTGTTGGGTGAGGAATTCTTGGAACTAGCTGAGAGAGCACTGTGAGGTGACGGAAGCCAAGATAGGAACATGTTATTGCTTGGTGTTAACAGGCTTTGTTGTTGCGGTGTGAGGCCATCAGTGCTTTGGATTTGAGTAGCTGGTGGAACTCCCGCTTTCGCAGCTACCGATTCAGCAAGTATTTCGCCTTCATCAGACCACAAATGTACGGAGCTTGTGACAGATCGAGTCGTGGAAAGGGACCTTGATCCAGTTTAGAAAAGTAGGGCTCAGACGACGGCATAAAAAACCTACCATTTGTCTTCATCATCCATCCCGGCTTCCTCGTTAGGCCTGTCATGATCCTCGAGGTCCACGTCCAATTCCACAGACCCCGAAAATGCCATGGATTTAACGAAAGGAGAGGAAGCCAAGGATGCTTCAGATGGATTATACAGAGTCGTAAACGAGTTACAAGATTGTATGGAGCCAGGAGGTGAAGGGATGTTTATGGGGCCGGAGGTGTAACGTCGCATCACGGGCGAGGTGAATTCGCGGGACATTTCCTGAAGAGGAGCAGACTTGATGGAAGTTGGAGTCGTGAGAGATTGAGCAGGGTTACGTGATGTGCCTGTGTCTGTGTGAAAGTTTGAAGGAGGTGTCGGTGGGGTGCGTGGTAATAAGTGAGCTACGAACATTCAAACTAGATCTCGCCAAACTTTCACCCTCCTCGGCATAAAGCCCATCATCAACCGCACACCGCACACGGATTGGACAAGGAGAGTCTAGCGCAGGAGGGGAAACGAAATGTGCCGAACCTTGGGTTTGAAACTGACCTTGTGCGGACACCTCAAGGCCCTTCATGGCCTCCGAGAGCCCCCGTTTCGCGGTCAAGAGCATCAAATAAGCCTGCTTTTGAAGGCGCAGACATTGTGCAATGCGGTGTTTCACAGAGATTCGAACGTTGCGCTGAAGCGAGTTTGGGCGCGAGGCAGCGAACGTGTCCATTCTTTCGGTAAGTGAGAACAAGAGAGGAACGAGAGAGAAGAGAGAGGGAAGGGGGAGGAGAGGGAAGCAGAACAGAGATACAGAAGGGCCAGGCTGAAAACAAAGGCAGGGATTAAAACTGGGTGGAAGGGGGGCAGAAGGGGGCAGGAGAGGGCTTAGGGGGCTGGGGAGGGGGGCAGAGGGAGGAGGGAGAATAGGGCACGGGTTGCTGCGTTTGTTTGTTGCGATGGTGCCACTCCTTCTTCGTTGTTTGAGTTTTGTTCGATGTTTGGCGTGGCCTTGGCCACAAAACGTGTCGCAACAGAGCCTGTCTTGCCACAGCCACAACTGCACCACAAGTTGTTACCTTTTTTCTCCCTTTCTTCTTCTTCTTTATTAAAGTATTTTGTTAAGATATTCCTTTGATAATTTTGTTCTCAAAAGTACATCCATTCTTTCATAATTACATTGCATACTCTAGGTACACTGCATACTTTCTGACATGTAGTCAATTTCTTTGTTCGCGCATCATGCTTTTTGTGTCTGCGCTCTCCTTGTCCGTCACGCCACTGGCGAAATGACTGACGACAAACCAGCCACAGTCCGCCTAACCGCAAAGCCAAACGTCAACAGCCTGGAACTGTCTTCAACAACTAATAAATTCCTACTGCCTGCCGGTACCATCCAAAGAGTATTGAAATCGAACACACCCACAACTGCTTCCGTCCCGCGCGACCTAACGACCGCAGCTGGAAACGGTCACGGCGGTTTGTTAACCGGCATCTGTGTCGGAGCTCTGGCAGTGCTTCTAGCCGTTGGGGCAGTAATTGTTTTGACGTGGCCGAGGGTTCTGTGTCGAAAACGGTTGAGATTGGGTGTAGCGCAAGACCGTAACTCAGGATCACTTGACCAAGGCCATTGTGAGTTCTACCAATCCTAATCACATGATTTGAATATACCAACAGTCGTTACATCCGAGGAGGAAGAACGCTTGCGAAGCTGGGCAAGGGTGCCTTCACGTCACTCCAGCGATCGCACGTACTCAACAGATACCATTGAATCAGCGTAGTCTTCATCGTTAACTTTACCATTAGCTGCAAATAAATCGAAAGTCCCTTTTTAATAGTTCTGGCCGTATAAAGTAAGTTATTTCACATCTGGAAACATTCCAGCTTTGGCCGCACATTCCGAATACTTGGCATGCCGTTGAATATTGGAAATCTCCGCGCTCTTGTAAGGACAAAAGAGACAATAAATGTATCCGTCCTCATTTCTATACATGACTACAGGAGGGGCGCACTCATTAGTTAGCCTGCAATCGAACCATCAAGCGTGGAGACAACTGGGAAACAACACTCAACTCGTCTTGTAACCATTTTTGTACTTGATTGGACACTTAGGCGCATGGCGGGTATACTTATGCGTTCCAAGTTGTTTACGCGTCGCAATATATGTGTTACAATGCGGGATAGGACATTTGACTTTCTGTGGTGGTGGCGCAGTCGTGGTTGTTGGGGTTGCGGAGGTCTCGCGTGGCTCAGCGTCCAACACCATATCAATCGTAGAGGTCCCACTGAGGCTGTCATTGTCCGCCTCCTGCTTTGGAACCGTTTCTTCCACCAGTACGGATGCTGGATCCAACTTAACCACAGGCTCCGCCTTCAACGAGGCAGGGCCACATCGGCGTCCGTGGCGCTGAATAAAAAAGCCGTCATCAGACTTGTAGGCGCAATGTGGGCATTGAAAATATCCGTCCTCGGTGTTGCGGGCGAGCCACAACGCACTGCGATCCAAAAAAGTCACACCCACGTTCGCGGAATGCCGACAGGTCATGTGTCTTAGATATAGTGTATGTGACTCGAATTGTTTTCCCATGCATGCTGGCGCTGTACACGCAAGCATCTTGGCGTTTGTCGATTGCTTTTTGGTCGCGACAGGAGATGACGTTGATGGAGGAGTGATACTGCCTGGAGTTTGTTGAGGATCTGGGATATTCGAGAAACTTACGCTTTCTTGGCTGTTGTCCGTTCTGGTGGCGGGCGGGAGGTGACTGCTTGGTACATGTGGCACGAAGGTTGTGGACGGCGGGGTGAGTCCTACGGCTGCCAGGCTGCGTAATGAGGCATAAAAGTTTGAGCGGAGAATGTTCATGCCACTTTTTAGGCGTGCGAAAGCCTCGGCGCCTGTCAATGTTGACTTTTTGACTTGGTACGTGGCAGTCACGTTTTGCTGTTGCCTTGGCGCGATAGGTGACAGAACGGATGGACGTGGAGACTGGGAAGGAGAATCATTGGAAGGAGTGGTGGTGGTGGTGATCGTGGGAGTGGTGGTGGGGGTGGCAGTGATATGACGAGGGTTCAATTGGGCGAGCTGCGGCCACTTCGGGGACGCATCCTTCAGGTCTCGGTCTGCGCATTCCGGTAAACTCAGAAGTTGAGAGCCGGGTACATACTCGGCGTTCGTGGCGGCGTGAATAGTGCTTTGCTTTGTCATTATTGCGTTGCTGGGCACGATGCGCCCGACAGAGTACGGCGCTGTCATGGCACTATGAGTACCCTGCGCATACACTGGAGGATATTGCGAGTTCGTATGTGAATGGAGGCTCTCCGTTGGCTGGGTGGCTGTGTGGGGCATGAGTCGCATCGATCGTTGATGCGAAGTGTGGCTTGAGTGATGCGAAATGAGGAAATTTATTCCAATATGACTCCAACAACGGATGCCACCAATGTTGCCAAATGTCGCGCGCTTGCACCGCTCCATTCCACCAAGACAGACGGCAAATGACCTTGGGACAGATCCGGACGCACAAGAACTTCACCCACTCGAATAAGCCCTTTCCCACGATCCAAAACTACAGACACGTTTTCCGCCCCCTCAGAGTTGGCCCATGACCTTAAAGCGAAATCCATCTGTGCCAACACAGCATCCGCAACTGACGCAGGTTTTCCCGCCTTATTCTTGGAGCCAGGCCGAGGACTTTGGCCTTGCGTTGTTTGCAGCATTTGCGTATGTCGCGTCACTACCGCAGCCCCGTCAAAGGCCTTACGCACACAGAAGCGGTATTCGACAGCCTCGAGTCCAAACTGCTCCTTCAACTCCACAGCGTCCAAAAGCCTGGGAACTTTTTCCCCCACGTGGGCAACAACAGCGCCGGTAAAGGGCGCAACAGGCGGGTTCGCGTTGCCGGAAACTGTGCTCACGGCATAAGGATGCTCGTGCTTCCGCTTGAGAGGGTTTTGTTTAGTAGCGATAGCGGCTACGCGGGCCAGAGCATCATCAGAGACAACAACTGGTGCAAATTCTTCACCATAGATGGTGATGGCGACGCCGTTGGCAGGGTCATAGCACGGAATTTTGCATTCTTCGTGGATTCGTTTTTTAAGAACAGCCATTTTCTTGGCTTCACCGTGGACAAGCATGCTGTGGTCCACACTCTTGGTCAGCAAATGCTCGAAGAGTAAGCACAACTGGACAACTTACACATTCTTGGCCCGACACATGCCAATGAGCTGCAAGATGCCCTTGCTATCTGCATGCGCACTGAAACTCAAGTTCTTGACCTGCATATTCACCTGCAACTTGGTAACGCGGTCTACCTCAACCACCTTCTCCCCCGCCAGCACCTTTGCCCCCACTGTCCCCGACACGCAATACCCAGGAAGGATGACCATATTCCGAGGATCCGCACACCATTTCTTGAACACATCCAGACTTTGGCCCGCATGCAGCATTCCAGGACTCGCAAACAGCACCATGGGCCCAGGTTCATCGGCATAAGTGCGATCAAAAGGTTTGATGTGCTTGAAATCAAACATGTTGTGGCTGTTGGTGTTTTCATTCGCGTTACCGGCCGAAGTTGATGTAGGTGGGGCCGTGTTGTCACCACCGCTGAACGTGCTCTTGATTTTTTCGTTGGTCCAACCAATGAAGAGCCTGTAGTATTGGTTGGCGCGTTCGGTGAGGCCCGCAGAGTAGTAAATGGGCGCTTTGAGGCCCGTTTGCGCCCAGTACGCGTCGATCAGAATGCAAAGTTCTTGAGCACGGCCCAACGCGAATACGGGAATCTGTACATCACGTAAGATTAGAATGGAGGAAACAAAGAGTTAGGAGGTAACACAAATCACAACAACAAACCAACACTTTGCCACCCTTCAAGACGCATTCATGTACTTGCTGTAAAAAATCTAGTTCTCTAGAGCGTTTGCTTGAGCGGGTCGTGGTTGCATACGTGGTTTCTGTGATCAGGAGGTCTGGTCTGCATTCATCAATCCAAGCAGCACCCAAATGCCGGTCCGGCGTCATGTTGTAGTCTCCAGTGTAAACGACACTTAAGTCCCCAACCTGACCAAGAAAGAAATTGAATCAGCATCTGCATGTGGTTGTGGGCCGAAAAAACAACCTGAATATGAAACATGGCCGCTCCAAGTACATGCCCTGCATAATACGCTTTAATCTTCAAATCTGCGTCCACATGCACCGTCTCATGCAACGTTACAGGAATGACTTTCTCGAGGCAGGAACGGATCTCTTCCGCGCTGAAAAAGTTGGGGTCGCCTTTTCGCTCTGCAACAACTTTGCGCATGTCGTCGAGTAGGATTGGTGCGATGGCGCGGGTTGGTGTCGTCATGTAGATGGGTCCGTCGTATCCGCAGATTTCTATCCGCAGATTTGAGGAGACTCGGATTGGTGTGCTGAACGAACTGACCAGTAAAGTAGGGCAGCGCGCCGCAGTGGTCTAAATGAAAGTGCGAGATAATGACGCAGTCGAGGACCGCGTTGAAGTTGCCACTGCGCGATAGGTAGCTAAAATCGGGAAAGCGGCGGTTATCCTGGTATCCCATGTGCTATCATACGAGCATGTCGAGTAAGTTGGACATTGCAGCGGTGAGGTAGGGTGAGTACCATGCCGCAGTCCAGCATGATGTTCTTCCCGCCGATGGTAAGAATCAGGCAAGAGCGGCCGACGTCTGAGGCGTCTTGTAAGCTCCTGCATTGCATTGCCAAGTATATCCACTCACCCTGTCCTGCACCGAGGGGAATGCATCGGATTGACATGGGTGGGTTTCGAGAAAGAAAGATTGCCGAACATTATGGCGAGGGATCCGTGGGGAACGCACGCGGAAAAGTACGACGCGGTATTTGGGCCTGTTCTCGCTTTGTACAGTTCCGACGCGCTGGTCCTCGCCTCGGAAGCGCTCGCCGCCTGCGGAACGGTGCTCGACGTGGGTTGCGGCACCGGTGCCTCAACTCTGCATCTGATCGGGCGCGGATTCAGCGTCACCGCCACCGACTTATCGCAAGGAATGTTGCATGTGCTCGCACGCAAGCTGGGACCCGAGCCCCGCGCTTCACTAGTTCCTGCTGACGGACAAACACTCGAACCGTTCGCCGACGCTTCATTTGACGCGGCTATCTCGGCATTCGGCATCGTACTCTTTCCAGATCGTGTTGCTGGTTGGAATGCGGCGCGAAGGATTCTTAAGGATAAGGGCGTCATTGTGGCACTCTGTTGGTCCGAGCGATACGATGGACTTCGCCTCGTTGACTCCCTGAAAGTCACGTTTGGCGAACCAGAGCCAATCAAGAACCCATGCACAACTGCTCAAGGCTTTACGGAAGAGGTGGAAGGGTGTGGGTTCGAAGTTTGCCGGATCGTCCCAGTTCGTCACGACTTCGTGTTTCCCTGTGGCCGATTATTCGTGGAAGGCATGTGGGACAATCCATTTTTCGCCAGAATGGACACCTATGGACGGGATGCGGTGAATGGAGCTATCGCTTCTTACTTTGGGAAAACACCTGAGGCGTTCATGGACGAGCCACTTGTAGTCCTCGGTGAGGCTTATGTGTTAGTGGGGCGAAAATTTTTTTGAGTAATACCAGTTAAAGACGAAACGCGCTGATGGAGCGTTATAGTCAATGTTTTCTTGTTTCTAATCATTTCTTATATTTGCGACAAATGGAGTCCTGACACACAACCCGTCGCCGAGGACGCCGAGTACCTAAAATCCAAAATGGCCCAAGCCATTCGCATCATTCGAACAGAGACGCGAACGGGACAATGATCTATTGAGTCCTGGTATGCGGGTTCTTGTTTCAAGGCATAGCAGTTTAGGTTTTGCTTCTCTGACTGACGTGACCGAGAACGGGTGGGCGCTCTTTTTGTGCTTCGGGCGCAGGGAAAAATCGGTATTATTCGAGAGTTGCGTGGTGCAAGGGAATAGCTTGGAAGTAGCAATAAGCGTTGGTGAGATAGCGTTATTTATAATAAAACCTTTATAGGTTTTTATAATATCATCCATTATTTAAGTTTAAGATTACTACATAACTGCGACGGAATGCCTTGTTCTTTTCGCCGGATGTTAAGTTCAGGTCCCCCTCCCCCTTCTTTTTTATAGAGGAGAATTCAAAGTTTGAAGAAATGGACTTGTCCAAGTTTGGTCTCCCTTCTGGGTTTGGTGGGAGCAAGAAGACGGGAGCTACGAGCGGCAAGGGATTCAGGCCATCGTGGGCAGTGGACGAGGACGATGACGAAGCGGCGGAAGCGGACGCGAAGCGGCGACTTAATAAGTTAGCCCAGTCGTCCTCTGATTCGGCAACTCGCTCCGATGTTGCGAAGCCCGCACTGACACAGGATGCACCGTTGTTCGCAAAAAGCGGGGCGGCAAAGAAGAGCGGATTGGGTGCTACGCTGCATCCGTCGCTGGCTGCGTTGGCGGCGAGGCCTTCGACTGCGGATCAACATACTGACAAGCAGCAGGATGAGGAGGACAGCGATGCTGAGTCACTCGATGGACCCATGCCAGCACATGCAATTGATGAACAGGAGGAGGAGGAGGACGAGGAGTCTGAGGACGAAGATTCGGAGGAAGACAAACTGCCAATCTCACATCATATCAAGCTCGCAGATCACAGGAGAACAGTCTCCGCACTCTCGCTTGACCCCTCGGGCGCACGCCTAATCTCAGGTGGCCGTGACTGCACAGTCAAAATGTGGGATTTTAACGGTATGAACGAGGCTTTCAGACCGTTTAAGTCCATCAACGAACCATGCGGCGGTAACCCAGTGCGTATCCCTCTTTTGTACCTCATCAGCTTGTGTACTTATCGTGTGCTTTAAAAAGATTCGCGACCTCCAGTTCAGTCCTTCTGGCGACCAGTTCCTCATTGCATCTGGAAGCAACCAAGCTAAACTGTACGACCGCGAGGGAAACTCACTCCTTGAATACAACAAAGGAGACATGTATCTACGCGATATGAAAAACACGAAGTGCGTCTCTCGCACGCGTTCGACCCAAAGCCTCGCTTACACTTTGGACCCCCACAAACAGGGGCCACATTTCCGCGCTGACGGGATGCAAATGGAACCCAGTCGACAAAACGACGTTCCTGACGGCATCCCTTGACAGCACGATCCGCATCTGGAATGTGGAAAACAAGCGAGAAAACAAGGCGGTCATTGCAGTGAAATCCAAGGACAAGGGAGGGCGGACGGCTATCACGGCTGCAGCTTATTCGCCCGATGGCAAAATTATTGCGGGCATGGGTCAGGATGGGGAGTTTCGTTTGTGGGACTCGAAGGGACCGTTTTTGAGGCCGACGCATGTGAGTTTGTTCTTGGAGGTCTTGCTGTTTTATAACGAATTGTTTGATGCAGTCGATTGAAGGGGCACATATGTCGAACAGCGTTACATCCAGCATCAGTATATCCATGGATAATTTATCCCTCATCACGCGAAGCAATGATGGTACTCTCATCAGTTCTGTGAAAAGAATTTTCTGAAATAACGAAATGACAGACACGCTCAAACTATGGGACATTCGCGCCTTCAAAAAGCCCGTCGCAGTAGCTTCCAACCTTCCCTCCTTCTACGAGGAAAGCAACGCCGTTTTCAGCCCCGACCAGCGCTACATACTCACTGGCACCAGCGCGAAGAAGGACGCGCCGGGCAGCGGCAGCCTGCGCCTCTTTCACAGTGCGGACCTGAGCCCCGCACGGACAATCGAGGTGGCGGAGGGCAGCGTCGTGCGCGTGCTCTGGAACGGAAAGATCAACCAGATTTGTGCGAGCACCTCCGAAGGCGCCGTCTGCGTCTTTTACGACGAGTATGTGAGTGTGGCTGGGGCGCGGCTGTGTGCGGGGCGCAAGGTCAAGGGGCGGAATGTGGACGATTATTCGTACATGGAGGATGAATCTGCGCGGTGCGTTTGTAACACTTTTTTCCTTTGCTTGTTTGGGGGAAGTTGACTCAACCGCTGTGACCGTTACAGGATCATCATCAACCCGCACGCGCTTCCCATGTACCGCGAAGACAATCCGCTGATGAATCGGGGCGGGAAGCGCAAGCTGGGCAAGCTGCGCAAGGACGCCGTCGCGACGCGCAAGCCGGACCGCCCGCTCACGGGCCCCGGACGCGGCGGCAAAGTTGGAACGAGTCTCACGAACCACCTAATGAAGGGGATAATGAAGGACACGATGCGCGATGAGGACCCGCGGGAGGCTATTTTGAAACATGCCGAGGCGGCGGCGAGTGATCCGTTTTGGATTGCACCGGCGTACAAAGCAACGCAGCCCATGGCCGTTATGGCGGAAAAAGTGTTTGAAGATGAGGATGAGGAGGATCGGGCTTCCAAAAAGAAGCGGCCTGCTTGAGCATACAGTTTTGTATTTTTTTCAATCCGAAGAAAAGAGGGGGTTCATCAGGGAGTACGGATCCGAATCGACGTGTCTCTCCCCTTTTTTTAATGATGAGAAAGGGAACCAGTGGGAGGCGTTGCGTCTTCCAAAACCACCTTCATTTTGAAATCTCTTTTCGTTGGGTGGCGCGACTCTCTCAAAAAGTACCTGCAACAGCCTCCACTCCATACATCCAACGACGAGTCCAAGCTGAACCCCGTTTCAACTGAAAACAAGAACAATGCGAGCCACCATAGTCGTTGCCCTCGCAAGTCTCGCTGCGCAGAGCCTCGCCTTGAGTGCCACCGAGCGTAGGGCCGGACGCCTGCGTCCCTTTGGTCCTGCCCTCTCCACAGCGTCGGCAGCCCCGTTTGCACTTGACCAGTTTAACGCGCTCTCTGCTTCCCGCTCCCTCCAATCGAAGTCGGATGTCGACGCACCAGCTGTGGCCACCGCCTTTGCTGTCCAGGTTCGCTTTCTTCTTATTACTTCTATTACTCCTCTGCCTTCTTGTTCTACATTCTAAGTCTCTGCTCGACCCTCAATAGAACGGCGTCTCCGTTAAAGTCACTGACGCGTACGTCTCGCCTCACACAAACACAACCCACGTCTACCTCGTTCAAACTCTCGACGGTGCTGAGATTGCAAACGCTGTTGCTGTCGCAGCTGTTGACGCTAATGGGCGGCTCCGGTCCTTTTACCACGCATTCGCAGCCTCAGATGTGACGCCTCCCATCCAGCTCACGGACACCGAGCTTGTCCGGCGTGGCCACGAATCGAACCACCTCACATCTCCTCTCGAGGCCATCGATACCCTCTTCATTGACCTCGGCCTCCATCCGCCCTCCCCTTATGCCACCCAATCCACACACCCCTGCTCCCTCACACACAAACGCGACGGCGCTGCTTACGAGCCCATCATCCCTGGCCAGCGCCGCTTCCGTCATCCGCCGGACTTTGAGATCCTCTTGCCCACCTCGTCACCCGCCTCGTCCTCCTTCGCGCCCCCTGCTCGTAGAGAGGGCCAGCTATCCGTACCGGCTACTTTCAAGTATATTCGCACAGAGGCCGGCAGCGTTGTCCCCGTGTGGGACCTGGAGGTGGATTTTGGGAACCATTACTACAACGCTTTTGTCGATGCGCGCAAGGAGCAGGCTGGTAGCAGCAAGAAGACGCTTAGTCTTGTGGACTGGGTATCTCAGAGTGAGGCTGGCGAGGGGGGCGATGAAAGCGAGGTTGTTTATGAACGTGTTGTGGAGAAAGTTGTCTACCGTGGCAAGGACGCCAAGAAAAAGGTGAAGCATAGTCACGTCAGCAGTGAAAAGGCGAAGAATCGCAGTCACAAGCAGAGTCCCATGATGATGTCTGATAATGCGGATCTGACCTCCCTGGAAAACCCTGCCGAGTTCAAGGGCGTTTACAACGTGTATCCTCTCGGCATCAATGACCCTTTCGATGGTATTGTCTTTTTCCCCCTTGTTATTCCTTCTTATGACTATCTCCCAACGACAGGCAACCGCAGCCTCGTTGAGGGACCCCTCAGCTACACTGCCAGCCCGCACGGCTGGCACTGGTGCAGCGGTGGCGCGCAGCGCTGCCCCCAGGGCAATCACACCACGACCCTCGGCAACAACGTCTACGCGCAAGAGAACCTCGACGGCGGCTACAACGGCTGGGAGAACGCGACCCGCCCCGACGGCACCCGCAAGCTGCTCTTTGACTTCCCGGCCGACCTGGCGGAGGACCCAGAAACTTATGTGGACGCGGCCGTTGTGAACCTCTTTTACTGGTGCAACGCCATTCATGATCTGTTTTACGTCTATGGATTCACGGAGGCCGCGGGCAACTTCCAGGATTCTAATCTAGCGCGCGGGGGGGAAGGTGGAGATGCTGTGATTGCGAATGCGCAAGATGGAAGCGGGCATAACAATGCTAATTTTGCGACACCACCCGATGGTATGTCCCCTCCTTATTGATCTAGCAAGTGGATGTTTTGACCATGTTCGCTTTCAGGCTCCCACGGACGCATGCGCATGTATGTTTGGGATGTTGTCACGCCGTGGAGAGACGGTGACTTTGAAGGTGGAATTATCATGCACGAATATGCGCACGGCATTAGCACGCGCTTGACAGGAGGCCCTTCCAACTCGGGCTGCCTTGGTTTCGGCGAGGCTGGAGGTGAGCTTTGCCCTTACGTGAGGCATTAAGGTACTTCCGTGGTTAACTATCCTTTTTTCGCTCAGGAATGGGTGAAGGTTGGGGAGACTGGTTTGCCACCATTACACGCATGACCAAGAGCGACACTCGTGCCAGAGAGTACGGAATGGGAGAATACGCCAACGGCGGCCATGGTATCCGAAAGTACAAGTACTCCACCAAAAACGAGACCAACCCCTCCGTCTACTCATACGTGCAGAAGCCCGCCTACTGGGGCGTGCACGCCAAGGGGGAAGTCTGGGCTGAGATCCTGTATGAGGTCTACTGGAATATCGTCGATGCGCACGGCTTCAATGAAGACTGGTTCGACAGCCCGGCCCACCACCCACGCACCAACAAAAACTTCATCGACTTCCGCACGGGTCTCGCTCACGCGCGCAGCGCCCATGTCGTGTTCCCCACCCAGGAGACGGCGATGGAGGCGCGGGCTGCAGAGCCGTACCCGCTCGGCGGCAACGTACTCGTCCTGCAGCTGGTCGTGGACGGTCTCAAGTTACAGCCGTGTAACCCGTCCTTTGTGGACGCGCGCGACGCAATCTTGACTGCGGAGGATATCCTGACGGGCGGGGCCAACAAGTGTCTCTTGTGGCGGGCGTTTGCGAAGCGGGGTTTGGGAGTGGGTGCCAAGAGTGGTGGGTTTGATTCGTTCAAGGTTCCGAGGGAGTGTAGCGTTTGATGACAATGGTTTTGTGTATTTTGGGGTCGACGAATTTTTGAAGAATCAACTCAAAATGAACAACATCCGGTAATTTGTGGGGCAATAACAGGCACTTCTGATCGCGCCCTGCTGGCCGCGACGCCTGTTCCGAAAAATGAAATCCGCGGCGTATTCTGCGGCATCGCCTGCGTGAAGTGAGTTGCGTGCGAGTTTCAACGGTTTCGCCGTTACGTTTGCGCTGGTTAGGACGTTCGCTGCTTCGCCACAAACACTACACTTTGCTAGATGGCAGAATCTGCGAAACTTTGTTTTCTTCTATTTTGTTGTTGGCCGTTGCTGCTAGACTTTTCGTCCCTTGCTGACACACGTGTCCTTTTGATGCTCCAAGTTTTTATTATTAGCTGTTGCGTGAGTTCTTATTCATGTACTAGGTTGGGATTCTAATGCCTGTTGCTGCCATGACGTGTGCTTCTTCCTCTGTAACTACAATTGCATCACCTTCCCATCATCCAATTTCACCTACACATTCAGCTGTTGAGGTTCTTTGCTCATGATGCATGAGGAAATTGTTCATTAAATTGTTAATCTCCCATTCTAGCTTTGTCGCCTTATAATCCGCATCATTAAGTTTGCTCCGATTGAAAAATGGTGTTCCTAATAGATTGTATTTCTTACTTGATACGGATTTTTGAAAAGGGTCGTCTTTTTTCGCTTCATTGGAATTGTGGGAGGCCAAGGCCATGACATGGAGGCAGTCAAAATGAAGTGGATACTCATACAAAAGAGGACTTTTCTTGATACCGTTAACTTTAAATATAGTTTCTCGCGCGCCAAGTTTAGCTTGCACCCTTGTTTGAAGTCAGATGAGATGGTTTGCGGAACAGTATCCAACCGCTTTTCACGTATTCCTACTCTGC
>MU614672.1:0-51459 GCA_025201725.1 Chytriomyces sp. MP71
GTCGCTATTTCGCGCATCAGCTTTGTGTATCCATTTGGAGTTGCAGCGATTTGCGTCTTCTTGCAGAGCTTTACAGCCACCTGCAAGTGCCGCCACAGTTCCAAATTCGTGCGAATATTGAACGAGGGATAGAAAGTGTTTGTGGATGGAAACAGAATAGTGTCCATACAGTTCCCAAATTGGTTTACGGGTTGGATCGGAGGGAAAGATACAACAGTGCACCAGTATTCGCGAATCAGGCGAAGAGATGCGAATTGAATGAATAGATGGTGGATTCGATGGAGACGGAGAGAAACGGGGTCCGATGGGAAACACTATCTCAGCGCGGGCGATTGAACCTCAGACAATCTCATACCTCCTTATTCGTGGTCCGTGATATGCCGAGCTTTACCTTCCCGAATTCGCCCTCTCCAATAGTTCGAATAAGCTGCCAGTTCCCGATCATGAGTGCGGTGTGACAGTGATATAGTGTGGCTGATGAGTGGATGATGGTTGGCTTGTTTCCTCAGGGTTTCTTTTTCGGACTTCGCATTTGTTCCTTCACCATTATTTCTCCATTTTGTTTGCATTTGCACTTTAAGGGAGTTAGTTTTGCTTCAAGCCGTCATCAGGGCCGCCGCAACCAAGAAAGCGCCAGTTCAGTAGTTTATGTGCAAAAGAGCACTAGAGGCTGTCCGCCGTTCTCACCCTATGAGCCCTCTGAGGTGAAGAAAACAGGGGGAGGATAATATTCCTGTGGCTGCTCTGCATCATTGGTTTGGGGGTGTTGTGCTGTTCCGAGATTTGTCGAGTGAACCAGTGTTCGCAACTTGCCAAGCAGCGGATCACCACACATGGGGAAACAGCATCCTCCGCAGCCGCAGACGCATGCGATGCACGGTGGCAAGCTCGGCAATGCGAGCAGCACGGGTGGACAGGTGAGCGCAGGGGCGAGAAGGCGCGGGAAGGAGCGATGGGCCCAGGCGAGCGAGGGCGGACCGCTGGGCGCCCATCAGAGCGACTCTGATCTCGGAATAAACAGCTGCTCTCCGTCGGCTCAGTCTCCGCGCATGCTCCGCACTCGGCGCTCAGGCCAAAGATGGCCCATTCAAGCAAAACAACTCCAAGGAATGTCCACATTCGGCCCTCGCTCTGCAAGACCTTTACAGTCGTCGCAGAGGAGTACTCAGTACCGCTCTCGGACGCGACTGGCTTTATTCCAATGGACCGCCGCTGTCTCGTCCGTATCTACGAGCGGACCCACGTTGCAAAGGGCGCGGTAAAATGTTTCAGACCACGCCAGTTCCACTGCCATCGCCTCACTTTTCTCTTATCAACAGATCCTGCTCGTCCACGGATTCGCCTCAAATCGCTCCATGTTCAATATAGGTGGAGGCAACGGGAAGAGCGGCCCATCCTTCTTTGAATATCTTGCTTCTCGGGGCTTTGACACTTACGCGATTGATATGCGGGGTACCCGTGAATCACTCAGCATGGGCTCGGCTGCGCCTGCATACATCAAAGAACATATTGAAGTGGATGTTCCAAGCGCGATCGCCTGCATCAAGCGCTTGGGTCACGAGAAAGTCTATCTTGTGGGGCACAGCATGGGTGGCGCCATCAGCTGTGCCGTCGCAGGACGTTTCCCGCATGATGTAGCCGGTGTGGTTCATTTGGCTGGATTGTATCATTTGACAATCCCCATTCTTGGTGATGTGGTTGACTTGTATCGGGCAAATTGTCCGCAAGTGGTCCAAAACATTATTCAAGCTGGTACAAGCCTTGCTGTGCGGTCTTTGTTTTATTACTTGAGTCCAGCATTGCACTCTATATCTGGGGCCTTGTCTCCCAACGAGCCAGTGGTGGCGCTGCCGCCATACCATCGGCATCTAGTTCCTTCAAATCCGCCTAGAACAATATCTTCATCAGCTCAGTATGCTGTCACTTATATTCGGCGTCAGAGGGTTCCCATTCGGCCAGTTGTAGAGGCGCTGTTGTACATAAGGCGCTTCTTGCCAACAGCCGTCAGCCAAGCTGTGATGAATATGCTGTATCCCAGTCCTTGGCTACCTTATTCAGTAGAGGATCCTGGCACTTTGACTGAACTCTCGTTGGAGAGTCCCACTGTAGGAATTATGGTGTCTGTTGGAAAGCTGGCATTGAATGTGAGTTCGATTACACTCCACTCCTGTTGTTGCTGAAACTCGCTGTATAAATTAGAGCGACTTGAATCAATGGCTTGAAAGTAGCTCGGCACACCGTGCTGAAATTCCTCAAGGTTCCAAAGAAACCAAGAACTCGCCAGACGACCGAAGCGGTGACCTAAAGAAGCTGCGAGAAAACAGTAACAGCCCGAAGCAGATAATTCCAAGCGGTTGTTTCACGAATATTTTATGTGATGGCGCGTCGTTCACTTCTGTGGAGAGTCGGCCTCCTGAGTGGGGCCCTATTTCCGATGGTGCGTCAGATGGTGACGATGAGGATTCTCTGCCCGAAGACGAGTCTCAGCTCCTGATTAAAGCGGCTCTTTCTCGTATTCGCGGAACAAGTTCCGCTGGAAGCCATGCACCGCTGCCTGATTTGACTCTTCAAATTGGTGCTGAACCACCAGAGCCAAAAGTTGTCAAAAGTATCAAGCGGGAGGTGGAAGCTGCCGCAAAAGAGCTAACTCAAAAAGGGGAGGCACATTTCATGCAAGGCTGGGATGAGTTGGGGCCATATTTGGAGCAGTTTGAGCGTCTGGTGAGCTGATAACAACTTGTGAACTTCCCTCGTTTTTGGTGTGCTTATGTCATCCGCAGGAGCACCTCCCTTTATTTTTTTGTCCTGCCAACGCAGACCAGATTCTAAGGACGGAAGATTCAATGGCAGGATACAGACGAAGTGGCTCGAAATGGAAGGACAGCATTGTCTACTGCGATATTAGCATTGACAGCACTACTAAATTGAATACAGCCATTAACAGCCAAACTTCCACCTCACCGGCGCTTAGCCTCAGTAAGCTGGACACGTTATCTCTGTCCTCAGACGGCACAGCTGCTGCTTCGCGGATGGCTTCCCATCTATCCCCGTCTACTCAAGTATATACTGCCACCAACCTATTCCCATCGTCTCCCGAAAAATTGAAACGCGTTAGTTCAGGCAGCTCCTTTGTCAAATCCACCCTCTTCAGCCCAGCCTTAAGCACAGGCGTGCTCGTCGCTGCGGGTCCACACAAGGGAGCCACGTCTCCCATTGTTCGGCCCCCGGCGAACGTGCTCCAGATTGAGGAGGACAGCAAGACAGAGGGAAAGGCGCGCGAGCCCAAGGCTGCGCGCCTGTTTGGGCCAGAGTACAGCGTTCCGTCGTCGTACAAGTATGGCCATTGCGACATTCTTGGAGGCCAGCACGCCGAGCAAGTGTGGCATCGGATTGCAGATTGGTTGGATGTGACAGCAGCTCGCGAGAAGGAGTGGAGGTTCAGGCGGCGGTATTCAGCAAAGTGAACTCATGCTTTAGGAACTAAAACGGTGAAGCGGATGGATGAGTGTTGTTGATGCGGTTCTTCCCCTTTGATTCTTGGACACGATGTTACCCTTTTTCTTTCCCGTCACTTTGGTATCTATTGGACACTTGACAAATACAAAACCCCCCTTTCCCTACGCCTTCATTCAGCAGCCATGCAGGCAAACGCATTCAGCTGCTGTCTAATCATCTGCTACGCAAATTCTTTCACGAAGCGTTCCTCCTCGGCCCATCTTCAGGTCGGCCATATCATGAGAACCATCAACATCATTGGCTGGATGGATTTTTGAAGGCGGGGGAATACTTTTAGTGAACTTGGAATGGAGTCTCCGAGCGATGCTGTAGCGTAAGCTGGCCGCATCCTATCGAGAAAGAAATGTGCATGCCGGCCTACCAACCAAACTCATAGATGGTAACCGGTAAACAGGGGATGCAACGTCATTGACATCAACATCAAACCAGGTAATCCAGATCGCCCAAACCGGTTGGCACACTCCAGATTGAGCACCCCAGTCCACAGTCATCACGCCCTTCACCAGCTTTTGAGACAGGGATATGTCACAAGTTCGAACGTGACAAATTAATTCTCAAAAATTGGAACAAATCAAAGTAATTTACAAAGCAAAGACGGCTAATGCTCCAACCAGGCATACTGCCAAACGCTCCGCATTACTGCTCTTGGAGGTAGTAGCGGCAGCTGGGGAAGCAGTGGTTGGAACCACGGGCGCAACGGAAGGACTCATAGTAACGGCAGCGTTCGCACCGGCAGCAGCACTAGCGCCCGTCGTCATCACTGCAGCACCACCAGAGGAAGCGCTCAAGGCCTGGTTGATGGGGAAATTTGGACTAAAGAAGTACACGAAGCCACTCGGACCACGAACATCCGCGCGCACACAGTAACTTCCGCCCGCAGGGATGCCATCTGGCACGACCGTGCTGAGTTGTAGGTCACTAATACTGCTGGTCCCGTTCAGCATCTTGTTGATGGGCGTGACCTTGTTGGCACCCTTGCTAGCGTCCGCAATCTCGAACGTGACCTGGGTGTCCAACCAGGTTTGGTCCGCTCCTGTGTTGATGTTCCAGGTGATGACAACGGGGTCACCTGATTTGTATGCAAGGTTGCCCGTGGGGCTGATGATCACGATGCTGTTACTGGAAGCGGCAGCGGGCGCGGACGCTGATCCTGTTGGCCCGGCAGGGTCTGTCTGCGCGGCAGCAAGAAGGGCGGATGCAACAAGGGCAAGAACGAATCTCATGTGCGAGTTTGATTTGACAGTATTCCTCTAAATATGGATATGAGGCACTTCTTTATGAGGTTGATGCATTCTGAAACACACGCGCAGCTGAAATTTCGTTTTGATTCAATTTCCAGCGTCTATGTACACAATCGAAAACGAGGCGCAAAGGCGGCTTTGAACCGTGATATTGTGCCGGGGTTCTATTTGGAGTCTGTCTCATTAATGAGTGCGCGGGTTATTGATGGTTGACCTGTTTCGGAATTCAGGGCAGAGATACTGAGCCATGATTGATATGACTGCTTGTCATGTGAAAGTTTGGGGATATACTGGCTGCGTTGCTCGTTGTAGTCTGGAAGTCATGGGGACTATCGAATATGCAGAGGGTAACAACGTTTTATCGCGTGTAATCGGCGCTCTTGATTGTTGCAGTTGCAAGGTTCCTTTTTGATTAGAATCGAGTGAAAGGTGGGCGAATTGTCACGAATGACGACGTAAACAAAATGGCAGCGTCACTGCAACCTCGCTGGTTTGAAACCATCAGCGAGCGCCCACTGTACTGCAGCATCCCCGTTCAAGACGCCAAGGGTAACACGCGCATCATCGCAGGCGGCGCGGACCACGGCCTCACCGAGCTCGACGCGCACAAGGGCACGCGCACGGCCTCCCTCTATTCTAAAACACACGGCCATAGCGAATGGGTCACGTGCGTCGCTCGAGTCTCGCCAACACAGGTCGCCTCCGCTGGCATGGACGCCAAAGTCTGCGTTTGGGACCTCGCAAGCGTGGCGCCCCACACAGAACGCCAGCGAGGCGTGCAACACGTGCCCGTGCGCGCGTGCGTGGATCTGGTGGGACATACGGGGAGCGTAGCTGCACTATGTGGGGTGGATGGGGCGGGCTTGCTTGCTTCGGGCGGGTATGATGGATCGGTGCGCTTATGGCGGGTGGACGCAGCGACTTGTGTGGCAGTTCTCGAACAGCGCGGAGAAGAGGAGTCAGGTGTACAGGAAGCGGGACGAGCGCGAGTGCGTACGCGACCGACGCCCTCGAATGCCGTCGTGGGGCTGAACGAGTTTGCGGGGAGATTAATGTGTCGAACCAAGTCAGGTTTAGTGAATGTTTTTGATTTGGGAACTGGGGAGGCGATGACGTGTGTGCAAGCGCATCGCGGGCCTGTGTCGGCACTTGTGCCAGTTTCTGGGGAGGTGTTTGCGAGTGCTGGAGTTGTTGATGGGGCCGTGAGAGTTTTTGATTTACGGGTGGCGGAGGGACGTGGTCGGTGTGTTGCAAGGATGGAGGGAGTTCATGGAGGTGGTGGTGTGACGGCCATGGTGAGGGTCGGTTCCTATTTGGGTGATGGCACAGACGGAGGACCAGTGTGTTTGGCCACGTGTGGAGGGGGAGGGGATGCAGCCGTGAAAATACTTGAAATGAGGGGCGGAGGGGTCGGTCCGCAGAGAATCGTCAAGGAAGTAAGCCAGTTGGTGAGGCAGGATGCTCGTGTGATGACCTGTTTGCCAGGACAGACGTCCGCCAAGAGTCCGGAAACTATTTCTTATGCTCTTACAAGTGTACCGGAGTTGGATGGAGTACTTGTGTCTTGGGGAGACGGGTGTGTTCAGGTAATGAGGAATCTGACGCGGCACGGCGTTGGAGCGACCGTACCCGACCGCGGACCTATGAACTATTGTGATAATCGCAATGTGTATACACCTATTAATGGTAGAAGGAAGAGTACCAGTAGTCAAGTGTTAGAAATTAGTGCTCTCAGCTTCTCGTCCAATTCAACCAATGACGTGGTGAACCTGGATACGAAAATTGCAGGGATACGAAATGCGATTCGGAGTTTCAGTGTTTTTAGCAAGCCAACAGTAGGCGCTTTGGGCGTGGTTGGTTCTGGGGATGATGGGATTGCGATTGGATGGGAGCTGAGATTCTGAGGAATCACCCAATGCGTGCATCCCCCTTTTTTACTTAAAAAACCGTGATACCCATTTTAAATGGCTGGGAGAAGTTGGGGATGGTGGCACCGCGTTTGGGTTGGGAGTGAAAGTTCACAAAATGGATCCCGTGGCGCGCACATCGGAGCCGTGGACCGCAGCTGAGGCTGCGCAGGCTGGGCCGAGCGCAACGGGTACCTCCTCTGATGCTGGGTACCCGCAGTCGAGCTCAGACGAGGCTCTTCTGATCGGCACGGCGCCTTCAACAGTACACCCACAACCACAACCAACGTCACAGCCAGGAAAACAAGACCAACAACAGCACGCGCAGCTCGGAACAAGTGAATCAAACAGCGCGAGAAATGTGCACGAACACGCGCACAGCAGGAAAGAGCAGGACACACTCACTGGGTTCCTGTGGGGGCTCCTCTCTCCAACTTCGGAGGATGGCGCAGCCTTCACCTCGCCCTCGTCCACACTCTCCGCCATAGTATCTCCTGGCCTCAATTCCTCTCATCCGGTTAACCACCAGGGTTCCGATCTTCCTGAGCGCGTGATTCCGGCTCCTCCGGCACAGGAGGACAATCACACGCCAGACCCAATTAATATCGAAATGGTCCACGCAACACAATCCCTGCTTGATCTCCATTTAGATTTTGCTACAAATCCTTACTCCAGGCGCTCCTCCCAGCCCACCGTGCCGCCAGTGCAGTCCCCACCACAACAGAACATCGCCTCGTCCCTTCTCTCCTTCGGGCGATCCTTCTTCTCCTCCTCAAACAACTACGCTGCAACTGAACCCGTGCAGCATGTACCTCTTTTCAGAGACAACTCCACTCTCGCACAGGCAACGCGTGAACAACGCGACTCTCTCCTCGACCTCAACACGGCAACGCGACCCGTTACACTCATTAAGCCCGACTTACCTGATCATGCCCCTGTCATTCTTATCCCTGCAATCGCTGCTCTAGTAAGATTTCATCTCGGATTCCTGGTTTTTTGCCTGACACCATAAACAGCTCCGACCCCACCTGAGCCCGTTGCAACGAGAGTCCACCTCCTGGCGCCTCATTTACTCCCTCGATCACCACGGCATTTCTCTTAACACACTCTATCATAAATGTGACGTTTACGCGGGGCCCGGAAATCCCGTTCTGCTTGTCGTGCGGGACGTGGATCACAGCGTTTTTGGTTCATTTGCGAGCGAAGCGTTTCGCGTACAGCATGGTTATTTCGGGAATGGATCCAGGTTAGGGTGTCTCCTGTATTGTTGAGACTTACTAGTGGGGTTATTTATACTGCAAGATTGTAGCTTCTTATTTAAAGTTGCAAAGGGAGATTCTACTTCTTCAGCATATAAGCATGCCCACGATGCGTCTTCACGGTCGGCGAACGACTCCGCTGGTAGTGAGTCCGGTGCTGCTGCCCCCTTGGATATGGAGGTTGCTGTTTATAAGGCGACTGGTGTGAACGATTATTTGATCTTGGGGCAGTCGCATTACATTGCTATGGGTGGAGGGTGAGTTCATGTTTCCTGACACCGTTGGTGGCGTGCGCTCAGTGAACTCATTCACAGGGAGGGTCATTTTGGGCTCTGGATCGACCAGGATCTGTATAATGGACATAGCGGGCCATGTCACACGTTCAATAATGAGCGGCTTTCAAAGAAAGCTGAATTTGTGGTTCAATCTCTGGAATTGTGGGCATTCGATATTTGAATACACTTTCTTGTTTTCAATTCAAGAGTTTAGCTTCTCAATTGCTATACTGTCGACTCATTCCATCATCGTGAGACCAACCCCCAACCTTAACGAAGAAAAAAGAAACAAGAAATACTATGTGCTGGAAAATCCAAAACATGGTAGATGCAGGTAATCATTGCTTCGTGCCACCAATCATCTCCGAGGCCTTTGTAAATAGTCCCTTGTCTTTCTCTTCCAATTCAGCCAGCAATATCGCATAAACTTGTTCCGTGGGCGTCCATCGCTCGGCGGCGGAACCTACCTCCTCTTTAAGTGAAACACTCAATGCCCCAACGGCTTTAACCAGTTCCCCATTCATCAGATGTGCCTCTACCACCAACCGCGGGTGTACGTTACCCCGTTGGGCCTCTACAACTCCAACGGCTTTCTTAAACTCTCCCAACTGAATCCATTTTGCCACAACAGCATCATGAACATCTCGAGGGAACTGCAACCCCAGAAACAAGGCTTCCCGATATGACACGATTGCCCGTTTCCATGCCTCTGACTCTGCCCCCGACGGGCCATACGCACCCGCCACCACCAAAGGAGTGTACGCTTCCACCCCCGGCTCCACATGCATCGATACAAGCAGCGCAAACGCCATGTACAAGTGATCCAAGGGCGCCTCCACACTCTCTCCTTCCGTCGCCTGCACAACCTCCCGCGCAAAGTGCGCCATGCCCTCCGCAATCACGCCGCGCGGCAGGTAGACCCCATAACGGTGAGGATTTAGTGCGAGACCCAGGAGGACGTCCCACGCACCCGATCCTGCCACAGCGCGCGCGAGGAGCGCGTTGTCCGCTGCGTCGTGCGGGAGGGCGCGAGGATGCTTGTGCCAGCGCGCGAGGGCGTCCGCGAGAAGGGTTGCGTCGGCACGCGTGGCAGTCTGGTGGGCGAGGGCGCGCAATCCCGTGGCGAGGAGGGCCGGTGTAGTTGTATTGGGTGTGGAAGGGGCGTCGAGAGCGTCACGGAGGGCGAGGTAGGGACGGTAGAATGGGAGTGTCACACCGGCGGGGAGAGATTCGATGAGAAGGGCTTCATCTTCCTCTGAGTCTGAGTTCCTTTGAGTCGATGTGTTTGTGCTAGCGGATGTGTCGGGTGCGGAGGATGGCGCCATGAGGGTTGGAGAGGCAAGATGGGTGGATAGACTGGCTGCAGCTGCACGAAGGCGTGCGTTGACTGTGATTGAGTTGACGGTGGTGAGTTGGTTGTTTTGGAGGCGAGGAAGCTTCGGCCCTCACCGCACACGCTCGCGTGGAACCACCGCTTGTTGGGCCGCAGCATGAGAGGTACTGGCAGTCCGATCACGGACTGCATTCGCGGCTGCCGACCCAGTCGGAGGAGTGGCTGCAGTTGCATTGTATTTTGGTCGGCAACAGAAAAAAGCAAATGCCCCCTGCCGCGTCAAGCACTCACCAATGGGAGCATTGAATTCAGAGAAAGCGGGGAGGCTATCAACGACATGAAAAAGAGTAAGTTTAATTTGTCGGATTGCCCTGTAATTTTGCATAGTCCATCGTGACAACGTTTGTGGAAGGTCACAACGTCGGTTCAGAGGAACTCCAACCCTGTTGATTAGTGCCGCTCACACCACCAACTGATTGTCTAAGAGAATGATTGGAGGAGCTGCTGTCCACATGATTTGAAACGTCACATTTCCAATCTTTTCCTTGGTTGGGTTGTCGCGCGTGTCTGCCACTCCAATGGTGACTGTAATAGTGACTGTCTCCTCCGTGAAAGATGTGACAAAGTAGAAAAACAACTTCTCTGTCTCCAAGAACAAAAAGTCTATGGTCCTGTCTTGTATGGTCCTGTCCTGTTGTTCTTCCGCCCAAAATGAGGCGTTGCGTGTGCTCCATGTATCCCGTAAATTCAAATCCACTCGGTGTGAACGAATAAGACACGATAGTATAGTTAGTCAGCTTTTTGCCGTAGGAGTCTGGATCTGAAGGGTTGATAGTTTCTTGAAGTGCGACTTTTGTTGACTCAGTGACGAAAGTCGCTTTTGTAGTTGGTCTGAGGCCGCCTGTAGATCTGACACAACCGACACAAGGGCTTGTTGGCCCTTGACGTCTGTGTATGGTTTTCCCTCGTCCTTCTCGGTCGGGTTTACGGCCTGGAAGATGGCGTCCACCGTGATGGGAGGTGTACTTCGTCGTCGTCCTAGCCACTACTAGGCATGCATCCCACGTAACCGTTGGAGATTATACACTTGGAATTTGCTATGCCAGACCCACGAAAGCGCGTGCTGCCCGGAGTGTTGTACGTGCACTGGGAAATGGTCTGATCGTCGCACGTCCAGTCATCGTTGCATCCGTTGTCGTCACCAACCCTGTGTGGTTGCGATGCAGTGGCATGGTGTGGCTTGCGAGCGCTAGTGGGGTTAGTAGATGCGACGGTGGTCGCCGCAAATGAAATACAGATCGTGAACAGCATTGACTTCACGAAAGGGTGTTGACCTATAAAGAAGAAGGACTAAAGGAAAGTGAGAAAACGCGAATTAAATCATAAAGTGTTCGTTGTTGAACATGGGAGTCGAACGCACCCAGACAAGTGAACACGAAAGGCCTCAGAATCTCGCAAGAACAGAACGCAACAACATCAGTATTCCATGTCCTCCGTCTTTTACAATCCAGGCTCGGGAGGAGGTTGGCATCTCTACACTGGCGACGTCGCGCGCCAGATCTTGATTGGTGTCACAGCTCATGCACTACTGATTTCCCTGAAACCCCTCATCTACGTCATCTCGCTCGGTAACCTGCAATGGATCGTGTACTATTGGATTGGGAGCGATTACTTGACATGGGCAAAACACATCGCAAAGGTTGCCGCTTGCACCCTCCTTAACCGAGTAGATGACTGACGCCCCTTCTTAGATGTACCGCAGCAACAACTTATTGGCTGCATTCCATTTTCTCATCATTTTGGGTATCTGTGTCACGTTCGGCGTCAGTGTCGCTCCCGCAGTTTTATCCCTTGCCTCGCCAATGAGTCGCAACGAGTTTGGTGAGTTTGGAGGCGAATCAAACATCATTTCTTGTCTAAACGTCACGTTCAGGTGTTCCCGTTTCTGCTGTGGATGCTTCTCGTCTAGAAGGCACCTCCATCACTTCCGATCTCCATAATCTTGCCATCAACAACCCACTAGACATCTCCCACGTCTACCAAATCAACCAAGCCAAGTTTTCGACGGATTCCACACTCTTGGGAGTGGTCCAAAACACTAGAAACTATAGTGGAATTGGCATCGGGTTATCGGATGGAAACGGAGGCACCATTCAAGGCGTGTTATTCAATCGAGGCATTGGACTTGATGACAACAGCACGTCATTTTACGCATCAAAGATTTATCTGGCGGTGACCGACACCGCGTCGGGTTTCATGTTTCCGCCTGAGTACAGAAATCAAAGCAGCAGCGGGCTGAATAACCGGTTCGCGCCCAATGCTGGAGACGATATTCTCGTCTTCTCACAAAGCAAAATTACGTACATGCAAGAGATTGGGAGCGCTTCAATTTCTGATGAACAGTTGAGCAATGCAACGGCATATGACTCCACAGCCAGTTGGAATCTCTGGATGCAAGCCATCGCGAACCAAAAATCAGTTCAAGTGATCACAAACAGTGCTCTTGGAACTTACTTCAATATCAGTGGCGCCTTCTTACCAGACAACTCGAACACGTGTCAGCTTCCACTCATGGTCAACGGTAATCTCGCTATTGAATGTGCTGCCACGATCTTGGGCCAAGATGCCTCTGGCGCGTCCACTGTCACTTTCGCAAGCCTCAGGTACATAAAAGGTCCAGACTTCAACAATGATGCCACTCTCGCATATCTCTCCTACTACTCCATGCAATACAAAGTGTTTTCACTGATTCCGCAAAAGCCGCAGCCACAGACGCCCCTTCTTAAGCCAGGTTTGACATCAAAGTCGGACCAGTCTGGCAACGCGACAGTATTTCAAAGTGCACTGTTTACTGTTCCAGGACTCGCAAGGTCGGATGCGATGAGTCTCGCGCTGGCCTGCATGGTTGCACTCAATCCGGCCGTGGAGTTCAACGGTCTTTTCTTTGACACAAATCCGTATCCAGTGTATGATGTGGCGGTCTTGTTCATCATCCTTTGCTGTCTGGTGGTCGGAACCATCATTATTCAGTTTGTGCGGCACTTTTTGTATCGCCGGCTTAAAAAGGTCAAGAATCAAAATGTGGATTTCTTGGTTGAGTATGACCTTGTGATTGAGAGTTTGACAAAGAGAGATTCTGTGAGCTCCAAGCGGTTTTCTCTGGCTGATTCGTTTGATGAGATTCCACGACCACGGCCAAGTGATGTTATGCTTTAATACTGAAATAAATCCACTACTTTCCGCGTAGCATTGTTTTAGAATTGGGGGACGCATAAGGGAAATGTGCAGAGAGATGCGGCTCCACCTTGCCGGTCGTCAGTGCCTCTCATACTTTAGTTCGTTGAGTCGAACACGGTGTTGAACACGATCAGCAACAAAAGGCTCGCACATCTCCCCAACCTTCGCTTTAACGACGCACAGCATGAGCTCCCTCTTCTACGCACCAGACAACACAAAGTGGCGAGTGTACAGCAATGACGCTGTCCGGCAAATTGTGCTGACACTCGCGGCGAACTTAATCATCCTCAACATCAAGCCGATAGTCTACATTGTTTCAGCAGGTTCCTCGTCGCATTAACTTCTATTCTCTCACCGAATCGGATGGGGTTAACTTCGAGACAATACCGACAGGCCGCCTCGACTGGATTGTTTACTATTGGATCGGGAGCGATTACCAAACGACAATGAAACATGTGAGGAAGTCATGCGCCTTTCTTGTTACAATGCTGTACAAACTTGGAACCCAATCCACGAACAGGTTTGGCGACAGATTCGTAACCGAGGCAATCCACTGCATCTGTTAGTTGTCATTGGCATTCTCGTAACCGTCTTTGTGTCTATCGCGCCGTCCGTTCTCGTGTTGGTCGCACCCGAAAAAACGAACACTATCGGACAGCCGATTGGCAACGCTCCTATAGTGCAGAACCGTTTACCTCTACTCGCTTCTTCCTTTCCGTCGCCCAGCAGGGATATGGCCCAGATTTTCTCGAATGGAATTCTCGACGCGTCTCTTACCTTCAAGGTGAATCCTGAAACTTTCAAATCTACTTCGGCTGGACTCTCGCTTCAACAGCGGCAGATCACGAATTTCACTTACTCGGGCGTCCCTGTCAATTTTACTTGGCAAGGAAGCAGCAGCGGAAGTGTTGCGATTCTTGCTAATGTGGGAAATGTGGGGTTTGGGCCGCAAGACAGCGTTTTCACTGGGAACGACGTCAAGCTAGCACTGATAGCAGATGAACGTGTTCCGGCACCACAGTACACTTCCTACAATACACCTTCGCTCCGAACAATCAAGTTGCAGGCTGGTTCCGATTTGGCAGTCTTCACAGACACTGGCATTGTTTATCTTCAATACAATGCCGGCAATGTATTCTCTCAGGAGCAAGTTAATGATGCCGTGAATCACTTTGACAGTAGCACGAGTTGGCGTCTTTGGACCGAGGCAATCAAGACCTTGAACTCGAATGTGTTTATCGCGCAAAACTCGAAGCAAATTACTCTTGTTCCCTCAACGAGCACAACAACCAATATTACAACTGGGGCTTGTGACATGAACACCTTTTGGGCGAAACGCACTTCCTTCTTTTCCTTCGTTGAGTGCACAGCCACAGCGTTAGATTTTTCTGGTGGCAATGTGAGCTACACGAGCATTAAATGGAGCCCTTGTGACGCGACGAGCACGCTAAACACTAACGCGCTCACTTGTAAGCCTGGATCCGGACTCCTGTGGTTCACGACATATCAATACACAATCGCTGCCCTGACTCCAACCGATACGACAAAAAAGGTTCTCACTGATCAAATTATCGCACAAGCACCAACTGATACCGGGAGAGCGCAATATCGGGCAGCCTGGTTCCTTGTTCCTGGTCGTTTAACGAAGTCTCGCTCGATGGGAACCAACAATAGAGCAGCACTTGATGCATATTCTTTGGCTCTAACCAGCATGATAGCTGTGGACACTTCTACACGCGACAATCTTGTCGCCTCGGGATTCGTGGCGATCAACACCTACTCGCAGTACGATATTACGCTCCTTCTCATCATTCTCATGTGCCTCATCATGAGCACCGTGTTTGTGCATATTGCGCAATACTTGGTGTACGTCCGACTCAAGAGTAATGACATTGACTACATTGTCGAGTATGATTTGGTCGTGGAGAGCCTTATAGGACGCGACGGTTTTAGTACACAAAATTTTCGAGTGGGCATCAAGAACCAAAGTGATTCTGCCGTTCGGATCGACGGTGAGGAGGAAGAAATGAGGGCTTTGGCAGATGGTAGCGCTGTAACGGACGTGCCTAGGGATTATGGGACGGGTGGAGTTGAGCTTGAAGCTAAACCGTTGAGTCGTGTAAAATCAGAGACGGAAGATGTTGTCCCTCCGTCGCCTGTGCGCGCTGCCAGCCTTTTTTGATGTTAGTATAATAAAAAAGTTTTTTTTCACATTGCATGTTTAAGCTAAAAAAAAATGAAGGACCATTTAGGCAAAGAGGTCAACCCGACTTGGCGCAGACTGAATCACTGGACTATTCTAGAATCTCATGAGATATAAAGAGTTTTCGAAGCACGTCAGGTTGCATTGTAACTTCCAAACTGTAGCATTTAAGGTTATAATCCATGTCCGTAAATTGGGACTTACTATTTATCGTCATTGAACAAACAAATTTATTGGAAAACTCGAGGTTATTATCACTCTTTACTATCTACTATGCAACAACCGCTCCCTTTCAGCAAAGCAGCTCACTCTTTCCAGCACGAAGGCCACACACAGTCGTAGCACGGCATTTGGCGTCACACGTCCCCTCCAAGCCACTGCTCTTGAAGTTGAGGCGGTTGTACGTCTTCAGCGCCGCGTCGTTCGTCGCCACTTGCTCCGTCACACGGTGCCAGAACGCCGGGCTCAGCCACCCCTCCGCGGCGTCATACGCGGCGCCATAGGCCGCACTCGCATCGTACTCTTTCACCCAGACGGGCCCGTTCTTCCAGCTGGTGGCATTGTTAAGGTCCGCGATGTAGGTGGCACTGTCAATGACCTGAAAGGTGTCCGCGTCGACTGTGTAGACACGAAAGCCCGGGTTGAGCTTAGTGTAAGGGGTCAGGGAGGGGGAAACGTAGGCGGCGTTGATGGCGTTTTGGGCCGATGGTGTCTTCTCGGTGCCAACTGAGTAGAAGACTTGGAATGCGTCGCTGCGGGCGAGATCATGTGAGAACGAGAAAGCGGATAAGGGAGGCTTGTAAGGCTTATACTCACTTGTGAACGTGACCGTAAAACAAACCGACGAGCGTAGACGCAGAGTAACGATCCACTATCTGGTAAAACAAGTGGCTGTAGTCCTCCACGCAGTCAAGAAGACCAGGTGGGATGTGTCCAATGATGTACGCCTTCTCTCCCTTGGCCTCTGAGTCTGCCAGCTCAGAAATCACCCAGGCAAGAACGTTGTCAGGGTCCGTCACGCCACCCAGGAGGTACGTGAAAAGGTCGTCAGCGTAGCAGTAGTTTGTGTTGAAGGAAATGACCTTCAGGCCGGCCCATGGTCTGACAGCGTAGGAACCGTCCTGCTTGAAGGTCTTGATGGCATCAGCGGGAAGCCACGAAGCGAAGAGATCACCCATATGGTTCAATGCGTTCTTGGTGGCCGTGAAAGCCGGGCCGTACGCCGCGGTGCTAACGTAGCTGGGACTAAAGGTGGGCGCAAAGTAGTTGCTTGGGCTGGTATCGTGGTTCCCGACGGCGGGGATGACGGGAGTTCCAGGCAGGTACTGCTTGATGAGGCCGATAGCTTGCTCCAACGCGGAGAACACGTTGGCCGTGGTGGTTTCCCACAAGTTGTGGGGGACCAAGTCGCCTGTCAGGAGGACAAGGTCGATGTTAGGGACGACCGACTTGATCTGCTGAAGGGCAGAGATGGCAAGTGCCTGAGGGGTGTCGGCCCCAAAGTCACCGTAGGGACTGCAAGGACGCTGAATTGTTCCTGACGTGGGATTGGAGTCGGGGCGGCAGCAGAGGAAGCCAGTGCACGCGCCTTCTGCGCCAACAACATACTCGGGGTCCAAGTGAAAATCGGAGAGCTGCACAATGTGCTTCACGTTCTTCTTGGCGGGCTTGAGGCCGGTGACGCCCTTGGGCTTGGGAGAAGGAAACTGCAGGTTGGCAGTGGTGACAGTGTTGGTTGGGCACAACTTTGCGAGATTATGGCAGAGCTGTTGGCGCGCGTCGTCGTCAAAGGCCGGGTCACGGAGGACCTGAGCCAGCCAAGGAACGAAAGCACCGACGAGGCCGTTGCAACGGCTCGCGGGCTTGATGATTTGGAATGTGTTGCAAGCCCAGTCAGCAACTTTGGTGACGGCGCTCTCAAAGATAAGGGCGTCGCCAAGAACGCTCTAATGAAGGAGGCGTAAGAAGATGCATATATAAGACCATCAGGAATCTGGACTCACCAATCCTCCCGTACACAAGTCGCAAGTGACAGCGGATCTCAGCTGCGCCGCCTCGGCGTCCGACTCGGCAACAAGCTCAGCAAAGACACCCTTAACCAGTTTCTCAAAGTCGGCCTTAGACATGTGGAACAGGAGCTTGACCAGTTCGTCCCCGAGGTCGCGGCGGGCCACGAGAGCGTCAATCTGTTGCTTGCGCGCCAAGTCCTGTGGCGCGGCCAGTGTGACGGCGCAGGCTGTCAGGACTGCCAATGGCTTGAGGATCTGCATACTTCGTGTTTCAAACGCTTCTGATTTTGCTGTATGCCGAAGCCCTCCATGCTTATAAACGAGGATCTGCGTGCCCGAATCTTCGAAAATTGGCGTGCCCCTTTCATCACCATTTTTCAATCAAAATCACTTCTGATGGGTGATGAATTCGATCCTGTTTTGCCAGGATCGGATGAACGCGCCACATGGGTGAAGCAATCGTTTTCCCAGTGCTCCAGCTTATCTGAGCATGAACATCACACTCTGGCGTCCGCGCTCCTTCTGAAAACGAATTGGTTTCTAATTCAGAAACCCTATCAAGACGGAGAAGAAACTCAAGAACAAGAAAAGGCGCAAACAAAAAACGATCTGCGAGGCTTACTCAGTAACCATAGACAGAAACTTAAGGAATCAGCCAAATCATATTTTCGTAAGACAAAATCAAGTACTGGAGCTTTGACCATTGCGCGTGACATACGTATTCGCGCAAACTTTCCCTGGAGTGCCGCTCGCCAAGAAGGAATTATAAAAAATGTAAGGGTACATATTAGTGTGTTGGTAATTATCATCTTCTTTATTTATACCTTGTTTCTTTTTATTTGTTACAAGATAGTTACACGAAAGAAGTAATATTAACACATAAGTATAATACTTCCAATCCTATAGGATCTTTTTGTAAGAAAGAGGAGTATGGGTGTTCAATCCGTTACCTTGGTATGCAGGACCATGCTCCTCCAGTCTGCCATAAATCGGTATTCCATTTCGCCGGTGAGCATCCAATGATAAAGTGAATGTTGTAGTTTGGTTGCCAAAGTCCACCTTCATGTGAGACGTGACTGTACCACCTGTGAATGAAGAGGGAGAGAGGTGGGGAGGAGGAGTGCGTGGGGAAGCAGGGGTAGAAATTGCGCAACATTTCGAGCGGAAACAACCAACCAAAGGAAAGGGTGGCACCCACTTTCATACAACGACCACCATCTGACCATGAGCGAGACGCAGACGCAGCCACGCGCAGTGCAGATGAAGGTGTCGGTGGAGGGCAGCGACGTGCAGCGACGATTCGCGTGGGAGGCGAGCGAGAGTTCTGTGCAGACTCTAGTGACGCGGGTTCGGGTCGCACACGGCCTGAGCGAGGGACAGCGGCTGTCCCTCTTTGTAGTAAATAATCGTCAAAGTCACGGTCAAGACGACAAGACGCGCATTGTGACGGACGGGTGCCTCCTTCTGCTTCTTTCTCTTTGCTTCTCTCGTGTTTTAACAACCATTCCACCAAAAAAGCGACCTCGCACTCGCTCTCTTCCACCACACCGCATCCCAGATTCCCGCCACATTCAAGCTGCACGTCGCGCCAGAGGCCTCAAACCACAATGACGACGAAGACGACGACGGATTCGACATGGTCTCGCAGCACTCCGCTTCTGCTTCCTCCGTCGGTGCTGCCGGCTCAGAGTCTGATCTTGTAGATCTTGACTCGCGTGGCGCCGTCCGCGGTCTCATCTCGTCTCGCGTCCAGTTACATGACAATGAGACTGATAACGAGTCCACCGTCGAGAGCGTGGAAGACATGAAGGTCTACACCACAAGCGACATCTTCTCACCTGCTGTCTCGGTCCTTGACACTGACAGCGACACTGACGAGGTTGGTTTGATTCATTCTTGAACTGTGCCACATTACCCACAACCAGCAACGTGACTCAAAAAATCTCACAAACGCGTCATCTCATTAACCGCTCACCCACCCACCACTGCACAGAATCCTTTCCTCGACCCAGACATGGACGCTCTCATTGAGAGCGTCAGCAAGTCCATGCTGCTTGAGGCGCAACAACCAGAGCAAGCGCAAGTTGGGACTTCCTTGCCATCTTTCGATGAGGAAAAAATCACTGTCGACGTCAGCGACTTGAAGGTGATTATTGCTACCGTAACTGGAGGAAACATCATTGTTGGAGCTGACGTTTCGAAACCCACTCTGAAGGATGCTGCGCCACTCGATAAGGAGTCCTCCCAAAACTCCTCCTCTGTTCCGGGACACACTATTTTCTCCCACGAGGCTGCTGAATCCATCCCTGTTTCGGTTTCAGCAGTCGTTCCTGCTCCTTTTTTCGATGAAACTGCCGTTCCAACGGCGAGTCCACCTGTTACGTACATTCCAACCGAAGCTTATGCAACTGCTCCGACAATCTCGGAATCGATTGGTGTCGATCACGAAGCGGACGTAGATGCTGTTGTGGAAAGAGTCTCCGTGACAGAACACGTGGTGGTTGCGGAGGTGCTTGAATCGGAAGAAAAGGATGATTCCCCATCCCTTGCGTCGTCGCACAGTTGTGAATCTTTTCTTGCCCAAGAGAGGCCGGCTGTGAAGGAAGCGACCACTTGTGCCAAGCCAATCGTCACGGAGGCTTCAACCTCCACCAAGATGGAACCCACCTCCTGTGTGAACGACTTCTGCGAAGATATTCAGCCACTTTTGAACGCTCTCTTGGTCAAGATCGAAGCGAACCCGAATTTGATTCATGTGCTTTTGCAGCAGCTGCCTGAGACACTGGCTGGATATAACTTTGGACTCACTATTGAGAACCCGGATGGAAGTGTGCGCGCCAGTGCGGCTACAACGTCGTCGTCTGTGCGTTCTGACTGCAGGGCGGCAGAGGATGCAGGGCAAAGTAAAACTCAACGTGAGCATATTGAAGCACACCGCCGTGCCCTTGAGGAGAATTTGAGAGCGCATGAGGAGGCTGTAAGACGGTTGAATGGTACCTCTTTCATTTATTTTTGTGCTTGGTGTGGTAACTTATGTTGATTTTGGTGTTTTTGTTTTGACAGGTCATGTACACCCTGTCCCGGCCTTTGGACATTTGCCGCTGCCACTTCACCTCCCGCCATTTGACCATCACCATAACTCGACGAACTATCCTCCACCCCAAATGCCCTCCCATCATATGCCACCGTATCACCCTCCGGCGTACAACCATGGCCTTGCACCCTACCAATTCCATGGTCCCAGACACGGATACCATCACGGTGGACGCGGATGGAACGGACGCCCCTCGTTCCGTAGCAGCCCAGTAGCCCAACCGCCCCAGCCAGTCTGCACGACCAACTGGTCTAACATTATCTGCAACGGCTGCAACAAGTCCGGCTTCACTGGTCCTCGCCACAAATGCGCCTCCTGCAGTGACTACGACCTTTGCGCCACATGCTTTGCAGATGCGGCCAAGTCGCACACTGCTGGCCACAAGTTTTTCACCCTTACGACAAAAGACCAACAACACCGCAATATCTTTTGTGACGGATGCAAGATTCGCGGCATTGTTGGGGATCGGTTCAAGTGCACTGTTTGCTTTGACTATGACCTGTGCGGCGTGTGTCACCGTGCCGCAGGGCTGATGCATGCCGGCCATGCATTCACACAGATCATGCCGGGATCTGGAACAACCGTGGAAGCGTGTGAAAGGGTGGTGAAACAGGTCGAGGAGGCTGGGTTTGAGTGGCGTGGTGTTGTCTGTGATGGTTGTGACAGATCAAACTTCCGTGGCAAACGGTACCGCTGCGATGATGCCTCGTGTGCCGACTACGGTGAATTTGAATATTTTGACGATGCCTGGTAACTGACATTGTTTGTGCATCCATAGACCTCTGCGAGTCCTGTTTTACCATGGACGCCGCTGTTCACACGCACACGACCTTCATTGAGCTCACCTCCTTTGACCAGATGCACCGCCACGTGGGCTGCGACGGATGTGGCCGCATGAGCATGGTCGGATCCCGGTACAAGTGTATGGATTGCCCCAACTTTGACCTGTGCCAGAAATGTATTGCGAGTGCGCGGGATGCGCATGTGCCCGGGCATTGGTTCAACCGACTGGATGCGCGAGAGCGGTTTGCACGACGTGTTGTGTCTCTAGCTGCCAGTTTGAAAACGAAGGACGAGGTCCCGCTGGAGCAGAGAGTTGGGCCATGTGTGTTTGCGAGGGAGGAGACCCTTTTGAATATGACAATTGAGGCTGAAGTCATGGAGGAGAAAGTTGAGATTGGAGCCGAGGAGGCAGCGGGAGCAGTGGAGTTGACGTGCAAGCAGGCTGTGGAGGAGCATGATTTGGCACGCTCTGCATCGGAGGTTACATTCAAGCAGGATTTTGCGGGCTCTGCATCGGAGATGACATTCAAGCAGGCTGTTGAGCGCGATTTGGCACGTTCTGCTTCTTCGGCCACGTCTACTTCTATTGCCTCAAGTGTGCATTCACGTGTGGTGCCGATCTCGTACGCTAAGGTTGCCGCCACACTTTCCCCTGCCGCTCCGACTCCCGTCATGCCTGGCTCCTTCCCCATCGTTCTTCCCGCGCCCATACACCCACCTGTTACGGGTAATACCGAAGTGCCGATCCTCGAAAGCGGTACGGCGGCCAACGATTACGCGCAGCAGCAGGTGGCGCTGTTCGAGATGGGCTTCATGAACCCCTCGGTCAACTTTGAGGTGCTCGCGCGCTGCAACGGGGACCTTGTCAAGGCGACGGAGGAACTGATTGAGAAAGGTCCCGCTGCACGTGAGATCCTTGAGGATGGGGATGAAGAGGAGTCGGGGGATCGTTATGATTCCTTGGAGTGGCGTGCGTTGTTTTGAGAGGGTGAAGGCGGCGCCCTTGTTTTGGTACGGGAGAGTGATTGCTCCGTCGCTTGTGTGCTCGTTCTGTCTTCAGTTTCTTTGTTTTATCGTAGTGGTATAGTTTACTCCCCTTGTTCAATCGAATAAAGAATGTCAGTTGTGAGGGGAGTTTGCTGGCTAAATCAACGAAGCCGCCGAGATTGCGAAATGGTGTCTTCGTTCCCAACGGCCCACCCGCCTCTGGCAAACCAGCTGCGGCGACACATTACTGGAAGAAAGTCGTCGTCGCCTTTATTCTGAAAAGATGCGCTGTGTGATGGGCTGATCAAGAATGTGGCAGTAGCATGAAGCTTTTCAGTTCTTTCATAATCGTGGTCAAATACGAATCGTGGCTTATTGTATCAACGCGGAGCAATCTGGTTAGCGCGTGAATGGGTTGAGAGTTTTGGGAAGTTTATTAAAGGACGATGTCACATCCATTTGAGCCCATGCGCGGAATCAACACTCACATTTTTGAAAATACTGCCCCTGGTTTAGTCTTGATTACAGCTCGCGGAGCTAATCGGCGTGAATTCACTCACTCGGAGCTTGAAGGTGCAGCGAAGGAGCTTGGTGGAAACAACAGACTAGATTAAAATAAGAGACTATTATACAAAAAAAATAATAAAACTATAACCCCCACCCCCCTATGGAGAGGCAGCTTACCCCAGTTGCAAGGTTCCTGAATCCCCACTCGCGCGTCAAGGCCAATGTATGTGTCCCTCCCACTCCATCACTTATGAATGCAGATTGGTTTTAAGCATACTGTATAGTATATCCACCTTTCTGTATCCCAAACAATAACTCCAACTGCATTCAGAATCATAGCTCCTTTCCCCAACTTCGCATGCAAGCTGTCTTGATTATTGTCCAGCCATTCTGCAAGCTTTTCCACTGCATCTAGGCGCACATGCTTCTGAGCGTAATGATGGCAAAGTGACTCATAAGTGGCCAAAATTCCTTCGCATTGTTCTGTTTGTGAGAAACAGAGTCAGCAACCACATCAAAATTGAGAGAAGAAAGAGAAGCAGTACAAACGGCAAAAGAACATACAGAGCCCCAGACCAAAGTGGCAGAAAGAATTGGAAGGGAAGGGGAAGCGTTCTTTTCCTTTGGCTTCAATTAGTAAAGAGTTTTGGAAACCTCACCTTGGCATTTATGGGTTGGTGTACCTCACAGAGGTTCTTTACTTTGACTACTTCATTCCGACACATTCCGCGAGCACACACCTCTGTGCCTCGCTTCACCAAAACCTGGTGAAGCTCAAAGTTAGAATGAACAGAAAGGGGAAGCATGCTGCAAAATGGCTGAAGAATGTATAAAGTTTTGGATGGGATATGTAGAAGGAATTTAAAGGGCGGAGAAGCACACTCTTCTGGCAAGAAGAGTGTATCAAATGTTGGATTGCGTACCTTGGGGTGGACATTCATGTTGCTCTTCAATCCTTCACAACAATAATTGATACCATTGAAGTATCCTCTTGATTGAATGAATACACATTTTATCAGGACAGTGGAAAAAATTCAAGGAATCTTGTAGCAATATTTGACTTCATGGATGACAACATCTTTGATGAAGCCTTGACAGAGTGATCTCTCTGAGTTACATTCAAAGGCACGATTGAATTCAATAATATCACATTTCGAGCGCATGCAAGCATTGTTGTATGGGTAACCTGTCACATTTGGCATCCAAAGACTTGGAGAATAAATCAAAAAATACCTTGGAGAACAAACTTTTCCAATATTCTGTCAATTCTGAGAATTGGAGTCAAAGTCTTCGGTTCCAAAGTCGCATCAATGAAGATATCAATGGGAACGCCTGGGAGGCCCTTCACACCTGATGAAAATTTCCTGTTTGCAACACTTTGGTGGGGGCGTCCATTGCGACCTGGAAACGGAAAAGAAGGAGGAGTGAATGAGAAACATGCCCTTTTATAGGCAAATCCGAGACATGGAATGTTTTAGAAAGAAAGAATTATGGGTATTTCTGGAACAGTATTATCGTGGCCAATTGCCTTGGGAGGTTGTTGGTGTGGTTTTAGTTCATTTTCAGACAAACAATAATGCCAGCGTTCACCTCCTCATCCGAATTGCTGTCAGCTTGCAGAGTGCATTGAAGATTTTTCACATCATCTGCAATACCGCGTGTCTGATTGTTGAGTGGTTGCATGAGATTTCGGATAGAGTTCGGACAAAAGATACACGCACCTCCAAATCCTGATCCTGATCTATCAGGTAGTCATCTTCATCATGAATGAGTGTTGTGGGACGTATCGGGGGGTAAACATATGGAATTTTTTGCGATATCAGTGAAAACGACTAGGTATAGAGTAAGATCGTCGGAGGATTCTATGTCTTGTTACAGACTACAACACCGATAGGTGACAAATGTTACAATACTATTTCGCGAACACCATCGCACCTTTGTCCGAAAAAACCATTGCCCAAACGATTGGCAAGTCGTGGTTACGCGGTTTGCCCATTAGGAGCTTGCAGAATCTCTTGCTTGTGGAAATTTTGGAGGGTAATCATTGAATTATACCATCATGTCAAGCGATGGAACCAAATGATCAAACCTTTTTTTTAGGGGGAGTATTCAGACTGGTGTGTTGTGAGTGGAAAACGATTATGAATGAAGTCGGTTGCTACCATGTGGATGCAAACGTTTTTGATGCACGAGTTCGAAGAAAGGACGGCGCTAATAGCCCCCAGAGGAAACCCTAAACTACCTTGTCCAGCCTGACCTTAATCGAAAACAAGGTTTCAATGGAGTAAAACTATTCATGGGCACTCAGGTAATCAAAAAAAAGAATAATTTAATGGAAAGGATTGCCGGCAATTTTCCCATTCTGCGTCGTGACGACGGTTGTACCAATACGCGACGTCGGTTGAGGGAAAGTCCAACCCTGAAGAGTCGAGGCTTGGAAACCAGCAAGCAACTGTCTGCGGGAATACTTGGAGGAGCTGCTGTCCACACTGATTTGCAAAGTCACGCTTCCAACCTTTTCCTTGGAGCCATCATCGCAAACGTGTGCCACTCCAATGGTGACTGTCTCCTCCGTGAAATATGTGACGAAGTAGACATTCTTGTACTTCTCTCTCTCCAGGAAGAACAAAAAGTCTATGGTGTTGTCCTGTTGTTCAGCCGCCCAATAAAGGTTGGGAGTGTGCTCCTTGTATCCCGTAAATTCAAATCCACTTGGTGTGTACGAATACGACACAGCAGTATAGTTGGTCAGTTTCTTGCCATACGAATAGGAGTCGGAAGAGCTTGATAGTTTCTTGAAGTGCGACTTCTTGTTGGCGCGGTGGCGATAGTCGCGCTTCTGATTGGTCTGGGATATCTCAAACTGCGAAATGTAAGAGATTTGCGCGGCCGCTTTTTCAACATGCACTGAGGGGTACTCAATGTTGTCGAACATGTTCTGATGAAGTGTCTTGCAAAAAGCGGTCGAGTCCGTCAAGCCGCCGTTACTCTGGAGGAGGTCTGATATAACCGACACAACAGTTTGCTGGCCCTTAGCGTTTGTGTAGAGTTGGCCTTCATCCTCGGCAGTCGGGTTTGCAGCTTGAATGATGGAGTCCACAGTGATGGGAGGTGGTGGTGGCGTGTACTTGTCGTCGTACGAGCCACTGCCAGGAATGCATCCCACGTAACCGTTGGAGATGGTACAGACCTCACCGTCCTGGCATTTGCTATGCCAGACCCACGAGAGCGCGTAGCTGCCCGGAGTGTTGTACGTGCACTGGGAAATGGTCTGATCGTCGCACTTCCAGTCCCCGTAAGTGCATCCGTCGTCGCCACCAGCCCTGTGTGGACGCGATGCAGCGGCATGGTGTGGCTTGCGAGCGCGGGTGGGGCTGGCCGACGCAGTGGCCGCCGCAAATGCGACGCAGACAGTGAACAGCATTGACTTCATGGAGACTTGTTGGGATGCTGGGGGAAGGGGAGCCGATGCAGGGCGGGGATTCGGGTTGCTTTTGTTGGTGGATTTTGCGTTCGAACGACTCAATCGAAACGGAGAGAGATGTTCGGTTGAACACGGGAGTCGAACACTGCGCCCGTCATGTTGAGCACGCGAAAAGCTTGGGGCGCGGGTCGCAATCACCGCTCTCCCGTTCGCTGCGATGCCCCGTTTTCTCCTCAGCGCGTCTCGCTGCGTTGTGGTCGCATTGCTGGCGGTCGGGTCCAGCGTAAACACCCTCCTTTGCACAGCGATGACAAATCAGACTGGAATTCTGGAGGCAATCGAAGACTATTCATATGCTTCAAAATGGAAACAAATCCAGGTTGCGTCCCGAAAAAGACACTCCTAATTAACAGTGGAAACGAATCTTTGCTGGAGTGAGCGTAGCGCGATAACTCGATAAATTCGCGGAAATTTCTCTTTTGCGGAAGGTGTGGAGCCTTACGTCAAGGCGCAGAAAACGAGGGAGATGCTGTTTCTGCAGGCACTCCGAACGTGCAACATAAAGGAAGGATTTTCATGAAAACGTGCCAATAATGGACGCAGTGTTCTCGCAGTTCCTTGACCGCTTCCAGTCCAATCCTGCACAGGTGGCCGTGCTTCTTGGCACCGTGGTGAGCGTTGCTGTCCTGGTTGCGCACGGTGGCCGCGCCAGGACTGACGCCAAGTACCGCGAGATCGCCATCGGCAAGCCCAAGCGACGCGATTTGGAGAATCGCAGCCGGCGTGGTGGGAACGTTCACGCAACGAGCTCTACGAAGATGTCCGCGGCCGAGAACGGACTGTTTGGACCGATTCACTTGGCCGCCTCAGCGTTTTATCACCTCCTTTGGCTGCGCCAGGTTCGCCTTTGTTTCATTCTGGCGATAAAGATCTGATTCGAATGTATGGGTGTCAGGCCTCCAACGAAGATACCGTTGGCCGTGAGGCGATTGTGGAGCCCGTCCACTCGAATGTCATTGCTGTGATCCGCAAAGTCACTGCCGCAGCACCTCGCATCGTCGTCGTAATTCCACCTGCTCTTCACCTAGGCACGCAGGCCGTCGAGCGAGCATTCGGATTCGGAGTAGGCGCTGGCTTCGATTATGGGGCCCCAATTCGATATGTTGACCTGGCAAACAGTTCCTTGAGTCTGGACGTCCGGATCTGGGCAACTCAAATGGATGTTGACACTGGAGGCTTACAGCAAGCCATCAGTCTTCTTTTTGGTCTTCTTGCTGGAATCACGCAAGCCATCTTGGGCGACTGGGCGGAACCGATGGCCAACAGCATCCCAAAGTCCAAGCTACCAGAATTGGAGGACGAAGTCAGCATCTTGAATACCTTCTACAGAGTCTTGGAAAATTCGACTGACCTATTGCCTGAGAGCTGTGTCTTGATCATCGATGGTGTGGACTCCCTCTCGCAGCTGTGCTGCACTCCTCTCGGAAAAAAGGCCATTGCAATTTTTATCAACCACCTCGCCAGCTTGACCAAAGGCATCAGGAAGATTAGCGTGGTCACGGTTGCATCGGGTGGGTTCGCCCACGAATTTTTAATGCCCATGGCTGCGCACGCCCTTGTCGCTCTCATTCCCTTTGGCGACTTGAGCGAATACGAAGCTAAAGAGCACTACATGGAGCGACTTCGGGAAGTTTCTGGCGCTTATGCAGCCCGACGAGACGTCCCCCACTATTCCCGCCTCTCTGTTAAATGGGGCCATGACGTAAGCATTTTCCTTGATACGGCAGAGGCAAACTTTGATCTTGTGTTTGGCATGTTTGGCGGTCGTGCCATGGACCTAGTGGCGAGTGCGGACTCCATGCTTTTCACTTTCCCATTCACGAGGCTTGAGGAACGTCTTAGGGACGCCCCTCACGCGGAGTCTCGGCGCGCCATGTTTCAGGAGGTGCTGGAAGGGTTTAACGACGTGGCAGCGACCATGAGGTGGCTGGAACTCAAGCTGGACCCGTTCACATTTGACAAGACGACAGACATTTCCATCATGCTCGAGAATCGAACGGAGCCACTCTGGACGCTAGAGGAAGCTGTGGCGCTTTTCAAGGACATTGCTAATTCCCATCATCATTTTTTGGCTTTTGACGAGGCGGTGGCCAGTGTGCTGGCTATGCGCGGGGGTTCTCGATCGGAAGCCGTGTTGGTGATCAAATCGCTCATTGAGCATAAGCTCCTTACATACCGACCTTCGAGCAACCTGTATTTTGACGGACTTGGAAGTACGAAAGGAGATTACGTGAATGTGGCTCGCCCTTTGCACTTGTTTTGCTTCACCAAATTGCTGGAGAAGGGTGCGTTTTAGAGACTCTTTCTTATTTTATTTCTACTCTTAGGCTCTGTGTCTAAATAATAAGAACGAATGATACAATGAAATACAAATGTAATGGGCGGCACAATCGAGTCTAAAGTATGTATTGTGAGTGGGGACTGGTGGGTCAAACCTCGTTCTTGACCGACACCATGGCCTCCACGTAAGAATCAACAGATCCAATCACGAACTTATGAGCTTGATGAACTCGGGACATTTCCACTGCGAGATGTGAGAGCTTCGCGTTGACCTTGGATTGGCCCTTTTGAAGGAGCCCGTTGAACTTGGCATAGCGGCCGTCCGTCAAAACGCTTACCGCACAGGACTTGAATTTGTCTGCTACGAAAGGGAAGTTTGAGGGAGACGAAGGAGTCAGAGCCCGCCGCGGAGGGGAAGCGTTACCGCGAAACAAGTCGCCCTTGTTGGAGACAAGCTCAAGCGCCATGCCATAGAACATGTCCGCCTTGTCCTCGCCAATGGAACAGAAAGACGCATCGGACATTGCAGAGGGAGTGTTCGGAGTGGCAGGCAGCGAGTCAATCTGCATCGCGTCCAAGTCGAGGAGGTCCAACGTGTCACTCATACATTCAGGCTCCATCATCAAAGGCTTCCCGAGAAGGGGCCATTGCACGGTACCGAGTGGATCGCCATGGCTTAACTGTGCGAGGGCAATGTGAGAAACGGGATAGAGACGGTGGGAAGCAAACCATGGCTGTGTTGCAGGCATCACTCTCAGAAATAGTTGAAGATGCGCATCCAATAACAGAACTGCCGCGAGACCAAGTCATTTCGGGAGTGTCATCATCGTCGCGGTAGTCCTTACATTGCGGAGCAGGAACGTCAAGCAAGGCAATGCGAAGGACAAGGAACCAACCGCATGACCAACAAACTGGCGATGCTCAAAGATGTTGTCCATGATAGAGTCCTGCATTTGATGCGAGTGGTGGTTCGGGAACATGGCTGTTATTCTGGGCTTGAGCTTTGAAGCTGAGTTCGTGACACGATTTGAAGGGCAGCGCCCGTATATAAGCAATATCCAAATTGCAATTTTCACGCGAAGCAAAAAACGTAATTGTCCTTCCCTTATAGGAGTTGTTTGAGAGACGATGAGATGGCGATTTTCTTTTAATGTTTAAGTTCTCCGGCTGAAGGATACCCACACTTTGAGCTTTGAGCCGGCAGCGACTACATTGTTGGAGAGGCGAAAGTCATTTGCCGAGTTAAAAATGATAATGAAGAGATTGAATTTTTCTGATGCATCAGAGTGAAGAAGACTTGATGCAGAGACCACCGGTGGGAAAGGAGACGAGACTTTGTCTCTCCAGCCGACTGAACGCTGCCGATGCACAAACACATCCAATTTTCTCAATCCCCGTCCGTCAAAACACGTGGATTAGAAATCCGATAGTTCAGCGGTGTGTGAGATGATGCGGCACAGAATAGAATTTTTCAGACTGGTACTTCCAAGTGGTGGTGCGTGGGCGTGGTCGATTCCGAAACAAACGTTTCAGTGACCGCCATCATCGCCTCTGACTCTCTCGCCAAAGTCGCCGCCATCGCCGCCCTTGTCTTCCCCGTCCCTTGCGCAATCTGAGCGAGCGTCTTTGCTGTCACTAGTCGAACCTTGGATCCGTGATATTCCTTCCCATCTGCTCCACTCGCCTCGTCCACCGATGCCTCCACCTCCAACCGTATCCAAGCCCAAACTGAGCCCAATTGGGGCCGGTGCCGGTGCCGTGCTGCGGCTGCCGTGGAAAGCGGGGCTTCAGCGGCTGCCTGGAGTGTGGCTCCTTCTTGTCGCCGCGCTGACTGTGCTCGGCCCGGCCCACGCCCCGCACCTCTTCGCTCTCTACTTTGTGCTCGTCCACCTCATTAGTTCGCTTGGATCTGCACGCATCGCCTACGGCGCCTACCACGCGAAGCGCATGGCCGCAATCCACTCCTACACTGATTGGGCAGCGGAATATTGCAAACACTCCGGTCTCGCCACAAATGACCCCCGTGCTGAAATCCCTTTCGACGAACTCTGCCACGTTATCATCATCCCCAACTATAAGGAAAACATGGATACCCTCTGCGAGACCCTCGATATCCTCGCATCACACTCCCGCGCAATTTCGCAGTACAAAGTAACCTTTCAGTCCCTTTATTCTTTTCCTCACTCTGTCGTGATGTTTTCCATCGTGATGGTTGCTATCTCATTTGAGCTTGTCTTTCGCGGATTCCACAATCGAAGCCATGGAAGTCGGCGTTGGGTCTTTGTTTCGCATTACCTGGATTGTCACAACATTTCAAATTGTACCGGCAATCTTCACAATTGTTATTACGTGGGATGCAGGATTTTCAAAAGTATTTTCGGATTGCGTGTGGTAGAGGCTGGGTGAAGGACAAACTGGAATGGGGCGTTTCGCTTTCTTTTCCGCGCCTTGCTATCACATTGAAATTTCTAACTTGTAGTCGATTTAACAGATTTGTCTCGCGATGGAGGCCGGAGAAAAGGAGAGCGAGGAGAAGGCGATGACCCTCGTCTCTCGCTACATTGACTGCTTCCTGCAAATCGTCTACACTATTCACCCCCGTGGTTTGGAAGGCGAAACGGCTGGGAAGCACTCCAACGTGTCTTGGGCTGCTCGGCAAATGACAAAAAAGTCGAAGAACTTGAAGATGGACATCATTACATGCATGGACGCAGATACTGCCTTTGCCGAGGACTATTTCAGCTCTGTGGCATTTTACTATGCAACGGCTCCGAAAGACCAACGTATGCTGAATCTCTATGCACCATCAACCGTGTTTGATAGGTGAGGAAACCCTGAATGGCTGAAGACAGCAGGTTCTCACACAGGTTCTCACACGTTCTTCATCATTACCAGGAATTCTAAAGACGTTCCCATCTTTGTTCGCCTGTCGGATACGCTGTGGTCCGCCGGAGTTATGGGGAACTACGTTTCTTTCTCGCCAATCACGATCCCGTGCTCTGCATATTCCATGCCGATGGAACTCGTCCAGGCAGTCGATTTTTGGGATGTTGGACCTGAAGGCCTCGGCGAAGACATGCATATGTTCTTAAAGTGCTTCTTTGCAACGGAGGGGCGGTTAAAAGTCACACCCATCTTTTCACCCGCATCTTGCTGCAACATTGAAGGTCCTCCCGGAAGTGGGGTGTACGGCTTCATGCATGCTCGGTATGTGCAAGGAAAGAGGCACATGTGGGGTGCACTGGATTACGGATACGCACTCCATCGCGCGTTAGAGTGTATCCTGGCACCTGGTCACTTTGGACCAGTCGTTGGACGAAATCCTACCTCAGATGCCAAAACCAAGGGTGTTTCTGATAACGATATGCAGTTCAATTTGTATCGGCTCTTGATTTTGATGCATCGCCTCACCGAGGCCCACATCGCGGGTGGTCACATGTTTCTCATGATTGCTCTATCAGGGCTCTTGATTCCCGCCAGCCCGACACCAACAGATCTGCAAATCCACTTTTGGCAAGCTATTACGTCGCAGGCCGTTCACCCTATCGTTCTCCTCGCCGTCGACATTTGCGGCTGGATCCGACTCGCTGCCGTCGTGAACGTGTTCTTCCTTGCATACAACTATGAGCAGTATCACCAGTGGGTCGGAGTGACCCGGTGGGCCCTCAGCCTCGCGGGCGACTCGCAGCCGCTCACGAATGAGCAGACGCAGCAAGTGAACGGCGTCTCCGTAGGCATTGGCAAGCGCGTGCAGCACCTCGGCCGCCGCGCGGAACTTATGACGGCCCGGACGACGCGGCATTGTCTGGACTGGTTTGGTCTGCCCGTCACGGGTCTGCTCTACCAGGCGATTCCGTCCTTCCATGTGCAAATTCTGCAGCTCTGGACGGACAAGCTCACATATGAGGTTGCGGCCAAACCCACGCTGAAGGGTCATCCCGCAGCGCATCCTGTTCCGGAGGAGCCGGGCGTGGTTCATGTATTTGGCGGGCATGAACGATTGCCCGGGGAGAAAGTGCCCATCCCTGAGCTCTCATTTCAGGAAGTCGAGACACTGGTGGATCCATCTGTGGAGCATGGTCCGGACGAGATTTTGGTTCTCAAGGGACTGCAGGCACATCGGTTCGAAGAAGCCAATGCAAGGTCTATCCACATGCAGCAGCAGCAAAGGCTTTCGCAACATTCTCACACATCTTCGTTTTCCTCCTCAACTGACTTTGTCAGCGACGTCTCATCAGCTCCTACTTCCTTTCCGACGAGCCCGCGGATGAACTTCATGATGCCGCCTCCGCCTTACACGCAAAGTATCCACACACTGAGCAGCCCACCGCTGAAGGTCGTCGACCGGACTTATTCGCAGCCGTCCATGTTTGATAGCGGTTTAAAAGAAGAGTACTCGTCATGGGAGGAACACGATGTGGATGAGGTGATTGCCTAATTTAGAATTCTGCAAGTGTTAAGACGCACAGCCTCGTTTTTGGTTTTGCTTTTCATCCATGGTTGGGTTCATTATTTCTTTTCCTTTACTTCGCTCTTTTCATCGCCGCTGTTTGTTTGTGTGGGTAGCCTTCCAAAATAAAACGAGCGATTTTTTTAATAGCATCGTCAGGAATAAGTTATTTGCATCATTGAAAGGCAGAGCTTGACTTTCTGGCGGTCTTCCTCTGGCGTTTCTCAGATCTTAAAGTCCCTCCTTTCTGGCGAAGTCCCACGTTACCTTTCGCTGTTCTCAGCTCTGCATCCTGAGCTTTCCAGGAAGCCTGTAATCGACTCCAAATATCGACGCCATGTTGTAGACCTTGCTTTTGAAAACCTTGAAGGTCAGTGAAACATTTCACAGCTTTCTCAGCATTAACGGATCCCGAGCTCATTGGAACCAAAAGTGCAGAGAGACAGCCTGCATCCAGCAGGGCTTTTTTTGCATCCGTTCCTCCATCCATGATGATTTTCTCAACTATGTCCAGGGCGCATTGCTGTCCATCAGGCTCGTTGGTTGAAAGTGCCACTACCACTTCCTCTACGAAATGAGTCTCGTCAGAGACGTGTTTCTCAGGCTCTTCTGAATCCTCGCCAAACATGAGCCTGCGCAGACACGCGTTATTTTGCAGAGCTAGGTTACGCAGAACGGCCAGCGCCACTTTGTAAGCTTCTGAATTGGCTGCGCTTTCCGTTAATAGGCGGAGAATATGTCTACTTCCCCGATCCAAAATTTCTAGGCACGAAGCTTCATCGATGCATAGATTTCGTAGACAACAAAGGCAGTCCACTACCAATGTTGGATTGGCAAGGTGCTTTACATCTACCGTGGAATTCATGCTACTCGTGCTTCCATTGAGCCTCGCAAAGCTGCCTAAGGATGTAGACTTTTTCATGCTGTAGAGGAGGTTAGCTTGACTGACAGCCGTTCTTGGCTTTCTTGCAACTCGCGGCCTGGATTCAATGAAAATGTCCGTGATGGCCTTGATGAATCCCTTTTGGCTTGCAAGCTGCTGCGCAGTCATATCGTGAACAGAAAGATTGCAGATGAGACAGAGAGCATCATGAATCAGAGTCGTTGGCCAGTGACTGAACTTTTCAACTAGCGCAACAACGTGCCGTATTGCGAGTGACATGACTATTGGTCGAGGATCAGGTGGTCCAGTATAAGCGGTACTTGATTTTGGAGGTGGGAAGACAGTTGCAGTGGGTAAAATGCTGGGCCTTGGTGCAACACTTGCCCGCTTCGCCGCGAATGAAGATCTAGGCCGTGAAGGCTCACCTACCTTGTTCAATGTGTCTCCGAGAGTAGCTCGCCGTTTACGTGCACTTGCATGTGGAACGGACGAGTATGCTTCATCGTCTGTGATATACGTAAGGTTGCGCAGAAGCAACATCGAAAGCTCTGTAAAGTCAATATGGTTGTGACCCAATAGATCTGAGAGATCCGAGAGTATGGAAGCATTTTCCCCATACATGACTGGCCACATGAGATTCAGCTCGAAGCGCGACAAGCAAGACTTGACTGCCTGCAAGCAAGAGTATTGCACCAATTCACTCGACTCCTCGGAGTTTAGCTGCTCCAATACAATACTAATTAGTTTCTTAGAGACATTGAAGCCAATGAAGTGTTTGGAAAGCAAATAAGTGATAAGATTCAAGGCTGTGACAAACTCTTCATCGGAAGTGGGGTGACTCAGAATCCAAAGTAGCCTGTCGCAATCGTTCATAGTTTTGTCTTTGACTTCATCTTTTTTGATGAGAAGTTTCAGGAGCTTCAAGATTTCGATGCGGCTATGCTTGATGAGTTGAAGGAAACTACCAGCTTCGCCGCTTTCCAACCCCTGTCCGAATTCGCTAGTGCATTTTTTAGATAGTAGCGAGATGCTGTCTTCAAATAAGCGTGCACAATCGAGTATCGTTGGGTTACTGGACGGGACTTCCAACATCGATGAAAAAATCTGAACACTGAGAGTAACGATGACAGAATCCATGCTATCATCTGACATGGATTCAAAAAGAAAAGGAATAAACTTTGGATAAAGGCTCATGATTGTTCTTGGAGAATGATCAGCCAAAGCGGCAATGTACAACATTGCCGCCCGTCGCGGCTCAAATTTTCCGGAAGGAAAGCCTTCAATCGCCAATGAAATCGCGTTTTCATGCATCTTAACATCTTGGAGTAGTTTTGTACGCGTAAGGACTCGCTTCGGATCATATTTGTATTCGTCGGATTTTGCTGGCATTCGAATCAATGTTGCCATTATAAGCCATAAAGCCTCGTACAGAAGGGGGCTTGGGTATCGCAAACAGACACGTAGCTGCTCAATGTCTTTGGGCTTGAGTTCAACGCACACATCAAGTGAGGCAACTACGAGCTGCCTAATAACCGTGAATGTTGATTTTGAACCAGGCTGCTTGTCTGCATCCCCAGAATCCAGGGCAGGAAATAATCGCGAGTCTGCAAGGATGGAACGCGCTTTTTGTGGAGCAACCTTTCCCTCGTCAAGCAGCATCATCCATCGTTCAAACTCCTTTCCTGTAATAATGATGCTTCTTTTATCAATCGTTGAAGAGAGGCGTGTGACGGCCAGGGAAATTTGCGCGGCCTCTTGCAGCATGCCCACAAACGTTCGAAAATCCAAACAATGGCAACCATTGAGTCGCTCGCTCTGCAGCACATTGTCCGCTGTTTCAATGAAATCAATATGGAACAGCGCCGGAAGGGCCCAGTTGTTATTGGAATCAGCGGGTAGATACTCGCCCGCAGGTTGAATTGACAGATCTGACCACACACAATCATGTCAGACCCCAAGGCTGCGGAAAGACCACGCTCACCAGGAATCTCATTTCATCACTAAAAATGAGGCACAATTTGAATGCCATCTGCTTGTCGCTGGATGACTTATATCTCACGTTTGATGATCAGAACAAGCTCCGTCAGGATAATATCACCAATCCCCTGCTTGAGTTCCGAGGTAATCCGGGAACTCATGATTTGAAGCTTGGTGTCTCTATCTTTCGGGCGTTCCAGTCGGGCTCCGGTTGTGCAAGATTGCCGAGGTACGATAAGGGCTTAAACAGTGGACGGGGAGACAGAATGCAAGAAAGGGACTGGACTCCTGTTGCGGAACTCCCAGATATTGTTCTTTTTGAGGGTTGGTGTTTGGGGTTCCGCCCGGTTTTAGATTCCGAGGTCATTAGCTCGCAAGTCTTTGTGCCCCAATTCGAACAAGACTTTGTTGGATACTCGGTAGACAACCTGATTCAAGTACAGCGCAATTTGTCACAGTTGGAGCAAGAGCTGTATGGTTTCATCGATGCTTTCGTTCTCATCATTGCTCAAGACATCAGTTGGGTCTATGAATGGCGACAGCAGCAAGAAGATTCTATGCGAAAAATTCTTAAAAATGATAACGCAGGATTGACGCAAAATCAGCTGCGGGAGTTTATTTCCCGTTTTATACCGCAGTATCTCATTGGACTGCCGCGTCTTCGCCAAATTGGTTTCTTCGACTCAGAGAAAGTTGGGCGACAGTTGAACATAATAGTGAATAAGGATAGACAGGTTGAGGAAACTTTGTTGATTTGAGAAAATAAAAAACTAAGGATTCCCTCCTCCGCACACACTTCCTCGCTTTCGCGTCACACACCCTTATTAGCCGCCAATTTCAGAGGTACATGCATCTTTTCAAGTGTCCAGGACCCTCCAGCGTGCATCTGATTTTCGTCTGCCACATTCAGCTTCCAGGCCCGCATATTTACAGCGGTTTTTTAGGGTCTGATTACCCGTTGATAATGCGTTATGTTCCGCCAATCGTTCAGCGGGACGTTCAGCGGGCTGAGCTGCTTGGGGGTTTCTCGGCTTGAAGAGGACGGCAAGGTACAACTTAATTACTCTCTGCTCAAACAGATTGCAAACGAATAAAATGCAAGATCAAGCATCCCTGTCACTTCCCCTCACTGCTACAAGTTTTGCTACGGAGGCCTCCAATTCCAACTCCACTTTCTTGCATCGCGTAGAAACCGCCTCTAACTCGCTCAAAATCGTTTCGGTATGCTCGTGGAGTCCATTCTTCACCAGGTTTTTGATGCGACCAATAGCATCGACCATGGCCCCGACGTCCCCATTATCCGTCCAAGCCTCCAACGGTCGCTCCAAAACTCCGCCAGGCCTCGTCACCGCCACTGTCGGCGCCGCGTTCCTCTCGCTCGCGGATGAATGCCGTGCAGCCGCGTCATCACTGGTAGACAAGCTGGACCGCGCCGGGGGCTTGAGACTCGCTTCGCTATTACAGCGATTGATACCGCCACTAGCCGGGGTGCAGCTGTCAATGCTGAAGGGGCGCGCGCTTTGAATGGTCTTTTCTCGCAGACGCACTATGGCGCCTGAAAGTTTTGACTTAGTGCTGTCGCGCGGAGAATCGGTGGCAGATAGGCTTCCGATTGAGTTGGCAAGGGATGCGGTACGTGTTTGAGCAGGCGTTATGCGAAGGGGTTGAGGTGGGGACGAGCAGGACTCTTGTGTGGTGATTGTTGGAGAATCTGTCGCGGGTAGTGTTGTCGAAAGTGAAGTGAATACTGTGGTCAATGGCGAATTTGATGGAGGACCCAAATGAGATGTTGCATTGTTGGGCGTCGCAATGGAGTCTTGCTGCTTTAACAGTCGAGAAGGTGGAGGACCTGGAGGAGGACCCGGGATTCTAGTTCTCGCCGAGGGTGGAGTTTGGCTAACCAAAGATCCGGTCGAGGCGAGATGAGAGCCTGGACGTTTCGCTGACAGGTGGATCTGGCCTTCAGGTGTACTATGAATGGCTGTTTGTTCTGAGAATATATCAACAGAGCCAGCAAGCGGCGATGATGGGATTTGAGATCTCTTTCGTAGGACTGGACTGCTGTCTGGACTGTATGGTGGGGGTGGTGGGACTGTAAAGGATCAATTTTGCGTTTCAGTAAACTCGTGCATATTCTTACTGATCTGATCATCCGTAAAAGTCCTCAAAAGCTCCGCGACCTCGTTGCTGCCAGACAGGACGGCCATCTGCAACGCGGTGTTGCCAAATTTATTCGTCTTGTTTCGGTCGGCGCCTCGAATGAGGAGTTTGCGTGCACTCACGACCGCATTTCTCGTGGCTGTCAGATGCAAGGGCGTATTGCCAGCCACATTAACGGCCTCAAGATTAAGCCTTCCAAAGTCAATAAGAAGGGCCGTTACTTGGCCAAAGTCGTTAAGGCAGGCCTTTAAAGCATATTCAATACATAACACGCGACCAGAAAATGTCCCTCACTGTATGCAAAAGCGTTTTCCCACTCTCATCAACATAGCTCGCGTCTGCTTTTAAATCGAGTAGCTTTTCGACGCTTTCAGAGTATCCACCAGACACAGCATAGTATAGAGGCGTCAATACTAATGCATCTGGAATATCCACCCATGCTCCTCGGACAAGCATGCACTGTTATGGATAGTCAGTGCGGTCGAGGTTAATAAAAGAGGAACCCACCCGCACAGCGCTGACTTTGTTGTTGGCTATCGCTACATGAAACGGGGATTTTCCATGAAGCGCGTCGGAGCAACGGTAATCCATGGACGCGCCGTGGTCCAACAGAATAGATATCATTTCGGGGTCGTCTTGCATCGCTGCAACACAAAGCGGCGTCTCTACGAAATTATATAATGTAAGTACTGATATTAGAATTCTAAACTGGACCTCCTGATTCGGTTTCAAAATTTGGATCAAATCCTCGTTGGACTCGATCCCTGACCTTCTCGTAGTTGCCCTTTGTCAATTCTTCCATAAACTTCTTCTGATTTTTTTGATTCGGGAGAACATCTTGATCGACTGGTGGAGAGGACAAGACTCTCTTTCGAGTAGTAAACTCGACTTGCATCTACCGAGTTTCTCAGCCCGACAACTTGACAAGTAAAAACCTGAAAGTTACATTATTTTCAAGCGCATATGCCGCAAGCGTCTTTTGGTCTTCCAAAAAGTGGCCTTTCGTTTTGGAGGTTGAAGGAACAAAGATTCCACAATTCAGGGCGCCTTTCACATCTGCGTTCATCTTTTCGAGAACTTGCTTCTTGAGAGCCCATACTGTATCTGTACTCTGCACGCGTAGTGTTTTTGTGATTGACATGGCTGTCACGAGGACACGAAGGATCACAGTGGTTGAGGCCAAGGGACTTGTACTCCCCGAGAGAAGCTTTGAGCCAAGGCGTGAGGCCGATTGAGGACTTGCGGAACTCAGAGGCGCGGATCCGAGATTATAACTCCCTGCTGATACGGCTCCTGACGCCCCCATCAGGTTAGATGTAGACAACGACAACTGCGGCATCGTGGACACATCAGGGAGGCGCAGGCCTCCATCTTTTTCTTGTTTCATGGAATTGCTTCGTTGCATGTTCGTGGAAGGTCGGTTTTCTGACCAGGAAGTGTTAGTTGTGGGAACAATGGGGCAAGAGAAATAAATGTGGCCCGGATTGCTTTGGCTGAATTCCGTGGGAGTCTGGAGTCAACGCCTCTCGCTGTATGGCGGCAGCGAGAACTGGATACCCGCCCTTTCAAGCGACGTTGATGCGTTTGTTCTTGCTCAGCGGGCAGCATCAACGAAGCGCCTTGTCGCCAACATTGAACCGAACGGTGCAGTGGCCGCGTCTCCATCGCGCGTGGACCCAAACTACGCGTATCACTGTAAGTTTGGCTGTTGTCGCAGTCGAGACCCGCAGGCCTGCGCTCATAAGTCTCAAAAAGGGGTTCGCGATGCCGCCACGACCATGCGCGAGGTGGTTTCCCAGTTCTCGCACTGCAGCCCATGCAACGCTTCCCTATATTCTCAGCTTGAGTTGCTGCTCTGGCAGAACGCCGCATTTGAAAAAGGCATCCAGAACAGGCCGAATCCGAGCGATGCTTTGGGCGCCAGGCTTGGCGAGCCAAAGTTCAACTTGGATGGAAGCGCATTCAACGAGCCATGGGGGCGGCCACAAAATGACGGGCCGGCACTTCGGGCGGCAACGCATTCCGCGTTTGCCCTCGCGTTCCTTGATCAAGGAGGGAACGTTGATCGCGTGATTACAGACCTGTATGCTCCCGAGGTGCCAGCACGTTCTCTCATCAAAGCGGATCTGGAATACGTAGCACACTCGTGGGAGAGTGCGCAAAGCGTTGAGGTTTGTTATTTTGCTGTTCGTGTCAATTTGGCTTCAGTACATAAACCACGACAGCTTTGGGAAGAAGTTCGCGGCACGCACTATCACACAAGGATTGTACAAGCTGCAGCCCTCTTTTCCGGTGCACGTATCGCCTCCCGCCTAAACGACCCTTTCGCAGCCAGATTCTACAACGCGACAGCCCACACCATCTTGGATGCCTTGCAGTCTCATTGGAATCAAACAGGCGGCTATATTAGCGCCTCGCTTGACGTAGCAAGCGGGCCGCCATCCAAAACTTCCTATCTGGACGTGAGCGTCCTTTTGGGTGCCTTGCACGTCCGGCACGACCTGCCTGCAGGAATTACCCGAGGACTCCATTCATGGGATGGACCGCATGTTTTATTGACGGCGTTGCAGCTCGCGAAGCGTATGAGAGAGCTCTATGGCATCAACGCGGTTGTCTCAGACAGCCAAAGCCGGCTACTTGCCCCTGCCATTGGGCGGTACACTGAAGACACATATGATGGCTATAGTACTGACAGCCGGGGAAATCCATGGTTTCTTGCAACCCTTGCATATGCGGAGTACGCGTTTGCCCTTACGGAAGTATGGTGTCGGGAGGGAAGATGGGGTAGTATACAGTTTAGAGATGAGGCAACGGCATCGCTCATGGCACGGGCTTTACATTGGGTCGTCCAGGGTGGGCTATTGGGGGAACCTGAGCCCCATGGCTTTTCTCCCGAATTTCCTTCAAATATGACGGGATGGTCATACCGCGAGTCGCCACGTTTCTTCGCAAGCGTGATTGGTAACTTGACGCTCGCTGGCGATGCTTTCGTTCGTCGCGTGATGCAGCATGTTCCGCAACGGGATGTGGGTATGTCCGGTCATCGGCTTGGCAGTTTGTCGGAGCAGTTCAATCGTGATACCGGCTTCATGCAAGGGGCCGAGGAGTTGACGTGGTCGCATGCCAGCTTTTTGGGGATGGCGAGGCAGAGAAACGCTGCCCTGGGGATTTGCAATAGTGTGAATAGCAAGTGAATTTGAATGCGGCATGTGCAACAGTATTGCAAAAAGAGTTTATTTGAAGATAAAAAGGAGGTTACTTGATCCAAACACTATTGAACAACCTTAAATTTTGTCATTGAACGCGAGAAGGCTGCACGAGCGGTACTGTTCATTCTTCAACCGCTCAATAACGAACATCTCCGATGTTTCGATCGTTCTCCAGGAAAAAGAGAAAGGCACGGAAAAATGACGAAAGCGGCGACTCTGACGGTGGACACCGGCGACCTCTGCATCTCGCTGCTGATCCAAGTTTTGGGCATCCCTGCCTCCAAGCTGGCCGTCACTCGGAAGAAGGATGTGGTACATGTCTGGCGAAGTGTCCGGGCCAATCGTGACACTGACGAGCTTCCCAGGCCTTACCAAGCGCTACGCTACCAAATGGTGCTAAACTCAGCGGAGTGGTGAGCATCGCCAAGATGGTGCTCAACACGGCTGAGGCGCATGCCGAATGGGCTGGATCCGACGCGGCCGAGAAGGTCTCTGTTGATGCTGGGATGGAACAGGCGCTAGCATTCTCAAAGTCCATCTCGGGAGATGTGCATGCGACGCTCAAGGTTTGCATGGATGGTTTCCCTTGATCCATTTTTTTGGTTACATGCTGATTGTTGACTGGGTGACAGACCCTTGACGAGACCCTTCGGACGAGGGTTTTTATTGCCACAAACCATCTAACGCTTGCCGATTTCTTCTACTATGCCGCGCTGTACACGACTGTTGTGAGTGTTGTGTTTTGAGCGTCATCACGGATCGGATGTGTGACACAACAGAACAGGCGAAAACAAACAAGCAAACCCGCAGCGAGCTGTGCAATATCACCCGGTACTTCAACCTTATTCAGCATCTCGCTCACGAGTCGGGCCGAGTCACTCTTACTGACATTGTGGACATTGACCTCGATGTTCCGTCCGAGGACATTCCACTCGTCGCGGAAGCAAGGAAGGTTGGGGGTCCTGGAAACAAGGAGGGAAATGAAACGAAGAGGGGCGCCGTGCCTGCAGTCGACAAAAAAGGAATGAAGGAGGAAAAGAACGATGGCAAGAAGGGAGGCGAAACCAAGAAGGTGGCTGCTCCTCAGGAAAAGACGATTAAAGTTGTTGCTCCTGCTGCTGCGGACAAGAAAACCGAAAAGGTGGAGCCTGGTGAGAGGTTTTCGAATGGGAGCATGAAGTGTTAATTCAGCGATTCTCGCAGTCGAGGAAAACTTGCAGGCTGAGCCTGAGCGTCTCGACCTCCGTGTTGGTCGTATCACCAAAGTCGAGAAGCATCCCCAGGCAGACACTTTGTTTGTGGAGGAAGTCGATCTTGGTGAGGACAAGCCGCGCACTGTGGTTTCTGGCCTGGTCAAATACATGAAGGCTGAAGACCTGGAAAACCGTCTCGTTGTTTTACTCTGTAACTTGAAGCCTGCGAAGTGAGTGATGATAGCTCGGGATAAGTGTGTGATGGTAGAAACAAACTCACAATTTTATTGCGCCAGGATGAGAGGAATCGAGTCTCAGGCCATGGTTCTCGCGGCTACCAGCGTTGATGGCACAACCGTGGAGCTTTTGGATGCACCCAAGGGGAGCACGCCGGGAGATCGATGCTGGTTTGACACACACAAGGGGAGTGACTTTTCCCAACTCAACGCCAAAAAGAAGACATGGGAGACTGTGCAGCCCAGGTTAAAGACGGACGCCTCAAAGCGCGCAGTGTACTCTGTCGTTGAGAACGCTGTAACGTTTAACTTTGTCTTGCGGAATGAGCACGGTGAAGTTACTGTCAAGAATAACGCAGGGGCCAGCATCAAGTAAAATGTAGTGTTTGCTAGTGAGGTATGAGGAGGTGGTGTTTCGTTTTCAGTGATGGAACAAATTAAAACGAGTCAACTGGTTGAGAAGCGCAAAAATGCTGGTTTATTGTTAATGCACGAACTGATTATCGGCCACGCCAAGACTTCATCCACTTTGACATCAATCCAAGGGCCCCATTTGCCGGTGCACGCTTCTCCTTCTGGTTGGATTCGCCTGCCTCCGTATTTGCTATCTCCGTTGTGGCACCGATTTCCTTTCAAAGGAGGTAGAAACAACCTCCGTCTTCGTCTTGGACATCACCGGTATCTCCCAGAACAGTTCCCCTGTAATTTGTATGCGCAAGAAGCGTCCTCCTAACGCAGAAGCTGCATTTTTGGCACCCTTGCGATCCGCGTTGGTAACGCGCGCCCGATGGCTCATCTCATCCACCCGCGCCTGGAGCTCGCGCAATGTCGAAGCGGCTGCAACATCACTCTTGGCATCCCAAGTTGTTTCAAATGTGGCCTCCACGGCGCGTGCGCGTTCAAACGTCACGCGGCTCCGCTCAAACTTGTCAATGAGGGACTGCAAGTGACGCTCCTTCACGGCCATCTGCTTAATCTGCTTCGCATTCACATCGCAGCGGATGGAGCGCTTGAGCACCGTCACGATTCGTCCAGGGGAGGTTGGGTCTTCAATCTGGAAGGACTTCCATCTCAATTGCATAAACAGCGTTGCCCTTTAAAGGCAGAAGGTCGGATGTTCTCGTTTTCATCTTCCACTTGTTTGAAAAATGATAATTTAACAATAGGACTTGACGTTTGTGGGATATTGTGATGCTTGTGAGTACATTATTATGGTTGCGCAGGTCAATCAAAAGTGTGATAAACAAATACACTTGACGGATAAAGAATGGATCCATAGTATCAAACCTAAACCCAGAAAAGGTATACAATGTGAAAAGTCCAGGATGTAGCTTGTCTGAAAAATGAAGACGCAAGTTGTTGCGATTATCATAGGCTTCGAGCTCATTTCGTATCCATGCATGAAGTGAAAAAAGGTTTAAGTGGAGCTGCTTTCATAACTTCAACCAGCATCACTTTGCCTTTTACCACGATGGAATGCCGATTTCTCGTTCGAAGCACGGAAATTGGTTCCAGATGATATTGCAGGAGGGGTGCAATTTTTTAAATTGTTTGGAGACTTTCTATCGCATTTGGTACAGACGGTACTTTGATCGAAAATGCCTCGCTATGCGTGAACAAAAGTCAGCATTGCCACAGCTCCAAATTGAATTTCATCGCAATCATTCTACGCTTCTTGGCCTGATTGCCTCCCTAGATAGCAGATCTTTTGATGACGACCCAGATTGATGTGTTGTTTGGCATGTAGTCATTGATGATCAGGGGCGTGGGAGCAGGACCGAAATTCGCGTTGATTGATCAATCGACAGTCTTTGATGCTCTGCTGTTAACAACTCGGATTTTAGCTTAAGTTTAATTTAATGTTCCTTCAATCGTTCTTGTCTATAATGCTCTTTCCACTATCTCGCACTCCTTTATGCTCATGACTGCATGCAACGAACCTTTGCCTCAAAGGTTGATGTGCTTTTCAAGCACAAACTAACGACAAAGTTATGGTTGAGCAAAAATGGCAACGATCCTTGCTGTTGCGAATCCGTATCACGATCATGCGAATCTTGGCGCAGGTCTTGGATCCCCGCAGAAAGAGGGTCTTGAACTGTGTTTCGGTTTCAACTGTTTGGGTTTGTTAACAATCAAACGAGATAGACCCCCCACCCCCGATGCCGCACCACACCCTCTTCCCTCACGAGAAAGTACATTACTGATTTTCAATTGTGACGGTCTCCACTGCGGCTCGTAATAAAATTATCCAAATTTCAAAGAAGACCGAAATGCCTGTTCACAGTCGTCGTGAACAAGACAATGGACCAATCAGATTGCGAGAAAAAGAAACAACGAAACACAAAAAAACCATTATTTTCATCCAATTCAACGTCTATTTCAAAAAACTTATTTTCTTGTTTAATATTATAAACTAAATGAAGTGTGTTGTTCCATCAACCGGCGTTAGATCCAAATTCTTAAAGACTCTTACGATCAAAAGATGTTAAGGTCAACAAGACACCAACTAAATTCGATGAAATAGCGAAACTGATGGAAGGACGAGAAGTTTCGAAACTGATCGAGAGAGGCCTTCATTGAAAGCAAAGCGAGACTTGTGCTGTATTCAAAGATAGCAGAAGGCTTTGATCACAAAAAGATCTTTCGAGGCTGCGAGAACAGTTGTGGATTGATACAAATGTGATTGATGAACTTACACGGAACCAGCCGGCAATCCAAAAGAGGCTGCTGATCGCAGAGTTGTTTCTTTCAAGCGAAGAAAGATTCCAGCTTTAAAGTAACATTTCAATTATTGTCTGTGCTGTTGTGTTCCTGATACACTCTATTCAAGAAATCATAAATGACATGCCGTCCATTCTTCAGTATATGTACTGTGACATTGCCATCAATATCCAAGTCCTTCCAACGTCAGTCTCGAAAGTTGGTCTGGCACTTATGGTGAACAGTTCGTGCAGAGATTGTGTCATCAGATGATTTCTTTTTTGTTGTCACTATCACAATGTTGGTTGCGTTTGCCGCCAGTGGACACAGGAGCCATTTTAACCTGTCCTTCTTAAATAATATAACTCCTGTATCAATGATCATTGCTGTCTCCTTATCGATTCCCTCCAATTTAGAACATGAGGGTTAGATGTGAATTCATCATCGTGCTTTATGACGTGCACATGGCATTTTTGATGAAAATGCGATTTTTTAGATGAAATGGATATCATCTTTTTGCAGAACGGGCACTTGGATTTCGAATATTGGCACTCTTCATGATGGTCTTCTAAATTCGATCTTAATACTTTAATCTTACAATTCTGATTAGGACATGATACCAAATACAATTCAACATTCTTTTCAAGCTGCTTATTATTAAACAACATATTTGTTTTACAATGGGGACAAGTGTTTCGAATTCTACGAAAACAAGCCGTACACACAAAGTGGCCTCTGCCATTCGAGCACTGAATAATGGAGAGGTTTAGTTTTTCAAGGCAAACGCAGCATGTTAAGTATGATGACTTCAATTCAACACAATAAGTGGGTGTTTCTTCCATTTTATTGTTATAATTATAAACAATAAAATAGATTTTTTGAAATTTTGATTTTTTACTACTGCAGGAAATTTTTAGCCCCATCAAATGCCTTAATTTTTTCCAGCAACTGTCATTTTTTGACCCAATTTGTTATTCTCCTTCCTCAAAATCAATCGCAGGCTCGAATAAGCATTGATGTTCAGGAACTTTTCACCTATGGCATGATCAGATCTTGCTCAAATATGATCAAGCACATAGCCTCGTGGTATGTGGCCATCTGGAATACCCCAGTGATTCAGCAACTCTTGTCTCTTCTTGAAAGTATGCTTCAAACAACATTCATCAGAGCATCCTTTTTGTATAATGTAATTGATTACTCTTACAGGTCCAACTCATTTCTTTCATAATTCATCCTTGAGTTTATGCTTCAGCTTCAATTTTCTCTTTTAGCTTGTCATAGTCAATATCCACTTCTTCAGGATGCTTTATTCCATCATCAACAACATTAATGAACACCTTCTTGGTGGTCTAGCTAATGGCTGTATATCACATATCACCTGCCATCCGACTCTATTTGTGAATCATAAACAGCTGATTGATTGACTCACCTTGTACTCAATGGCATGTACTACTGTAGTTGACTCAAAAGCATTTTTGAAACTACTCAGGTGTTATTGTAAGTCCATCCTTTGTTAATGTGTCTTCCAAAACCAAAGGCTCAAGTTTCTTGACTGTGTATGTGGCACTGTTGATAATCTTCAAAGCCTTTTTCTATTTGCAATAACTGGAGTACCAACAATAAAGAAAACATCTTGTGAGTTTGGATCTTCTGGGTTCTTTGAAACCTTGATCATTTTTTTCTTTTTCAACTTGTCTCACTCTGGTCTCATTTATTTCTTTTTTCTTTTTTTTTAATGTGCATGTGTAAAAGCAATTTTTACTGATGAAACTTTGTGATTGTTTTCAAAAAGTCAGATGGCTTTAACGTATCAACCAAATCAAATAGTCTACAAAGTCATTTGGAAATCTACCAACTCTTTTAATGCCAAAGAATCAAAACACTTTCTCTTTGTCTTTTCTAATGGGTCTAATTGAGAATAATCTCCTATGAGCACATACTTAATGTTTGTTCTCACCTTGACGTATTACAGTACATCACCTTTAAGCATACTCACTTCATCAATGAAAATATATTGATATTTTTCTTTGCAATCTTTACAGCTTCATTCATGTGGCATTTTCATTATTGTCAATGTGAAAGACCTTAGTGGTGTACTGTTTGACCATTAATAAGTCTTGCTGCCTTGTTGGTGCTGGCCAACTTGACATATGTATCCTTTTCAAGTTTTTGTTCAGTTTTTTTCAGTTCAGTTGACTTATCACACCCTGCCCTATCAGTGATTAATCACAAATCAAGTGGATCCTCATTAGACTGCCATTCCTGTGTTTTCATTTCATAGCTGTATGTACTCACAAATCATACAGTGACATGCCATTCATCTATCTGGCAGCTTCTCTCTAAAAAGTAACCAAGTCATAATCTTCATTGAATATCCAATTCTTATCAGATGGACCACCAGACTGGACAATCAGTTTATGTTTCAAACCATTATTTATTATATCCATCCCACCCTTCTGGCACACAATGCTTGATTTCTTAAACTTGTTTTTGCTAAGAAACCAATTTCCACCAATTGATGCTTTATGCTTATGGATTAGTTTGTTTATTATCTTCTGTAAGATTTTGTGCTCTTGTCTTGATTTCAGAAGCACAATTCCATTGACTATCTTCTTCGTCAGTGCATCCTTTGGAACAACAGCACCTGAACATGTCAAGCCATGTTGCTTGGTTCAAATAGAGTCACATTTTGATAGAAACTGATTCCTTTTTTTGATGGAAACATTATTGGCCTTTGAATATGTATCTTTTTCCTCGTCACTTTCCTCAGTGTTGCTATTTGCTTTTTACCTTGTTTCAGTTCTTCCCATGTGTGTTGGATGAACTGAAACATTGATCCAAATATGAGCTATTTTGGAACTTTCCTTAACTTTCGTTTGCATATGAATGTCTGGAGAAATTTCCATGCCATCCTCTTCCTCATCATCATTGTCAGAATCCTTCAAATACTTTTCAGAGGTGAATTTGGAGTCATCCAGAGCCTGGCATTCTGAAGTTGAGAACCATTGTTTAACTTTAGGGATCATGAAAATAAAGTTTTGAAAATTTTGCGACGCGCACACTATTCGATCTGATTGACCGAAGTGGAAATAAGTACTTGGCGAATAAAGCGAATCTGGAGGAGAAACGCTCAGTTGTATCATCTGCACGAATTAAAAAAGGCATAGACGGAGGAGTAGCTGCGCTCCTGACGTCAAAAGAAGTCTGAACCCGAAAGGGTGATGCTGAGTGAGCGAGCGAGATTCCAGAAGCTGTAAGCTGTATAACTGAGAAGTGGGTTAGACTGTGATGCACTGCAGCGTATCCGTTTAGACACTCACTGCAGTTGCCAATGGTGCTGCACACACCGGAAGACGATCACTGACGACTTAATGCTCTCAATATTGTGACATGCAGTGAATCAGCAGTTGAGGCTGATGGCGCGATCATGGTTTGACAACAGCGGAAGTTTGATTACCAAAATGAACGGTAATGGACGATTTCAACGCGGAGTGGGAGATTCCTGGATACTCGGAATATTGTTTTGGTTCTCTTGTTTCCTAAGGCAGCCAATGGCTCAATGGTGCCAGGAACAACTGAAAGACAACGGAGGATATCAAAACAAGTGCCGCACGCTGCTGTGGAAGATTCCGGGATACTCGGGAATAATTTCTCGCTCTCTTGTTTCCAATGGCGGTGAATGGCAAGAAATGGAGATAAAATGGGTGGCGAGCCCGAAAAATACAGGAAACAATTCACAACTGGCTTCAAGGAAAATCGACACATGTATATCTTGAAAAGAAGTCCAAGTTTTTGTAATGATTGTTTCCTGAAAGTCTAAATCAATCAGCACAACTCCTATTAGTCGAACCATGATCCCGATCAAAGTCGAAGGAAGTGATGAAAGAATTAGTCAATCCTTGAAGTTCCAGAACACATCATGCAGATTTATTTCCTCTGGTTACTACCACTTTACGTTCAATCCATTCACTTCTGTCAACTTGGAAATAGCATGATACTGAGTATGCAAAAGCTCTCGCGACTTTTCGCTGTCGATGCCACCCAACCAGTTGCTGAAAGTGGGAGAAAAATTAAAATAAACTAAAATAAACTACAGGAAACGAGACAATTCCACTCAACTGGTACAACTGGACCACAGCTTGATTGAATTCGGGTTCAACATGCGTTTGTTTTGCTACACTCGCATACACTGCCTCGGCATGATTCACATAGTCTTTTGACGCTGGCCCTGAATCCACAGCGACACCATTCGCATCAAACACATCGGGCTTCAGCTGACCCCCGCCGTTGATGCACCCAGAGGGACACGCCATGACCTCGACAAAGTGATGGACGTCACTCCCCTCCTTTGTTGCGCGCATCCGACTCGATCGAATACCCCTTATTGGCCCGATTCCCGCCGCCGAGACAGGCTTCGCCTTGCGTACCAAATTCTGAATGTTCCTAAACCCGTACGCCTTGGCAAAGCGCAGGACCTCCTCCTCGCCCACCCTGAGCACCATTTCACCAAAATCTACGTTGCGCCCCGGCTTCACCAGCACGCTCCACGCGGGCCGTCCCTCCGCATCCAGCTGCGCAGATGCGGCGCCGGCCTCCACGTCCGCAGGAGACAGGTGAACGCCAAAGAGCTCCCGTGCCGCGTAGCGGAACGTGTACGAGAGGTACCCGCCTGAGCTAGACCCTTCTGTGCCCGTCAGCTCGACCCCATGCTCCTCCTCCACGTCCATCACGTCCGCTCTTTCTGCGGCGCTCGAATCTAACGCACGTGTGAGAAGGGATGGGAGTGGGGATTCCGGGAGGTCCGGGAGGGAGACGCCCTTCTCGCGGAGCATGCGTTCGACTTCGCCCGTAGTGATGACAGTGTCTACATCGCGCGTGCGGAAGACATCATTGTAAAAGTCTGCACGGGAGGCTTCGAGCTTCTTATCGTAGCAGGGCATCACGGAGACATGGTACAGGTTTGCCATGGACTGGAGCCCAAGGGCAGATGCGACGTAGGTCTTGAGAAGGGTTCCCATTACTTGCTGGGGTGATTTAGTTGTGGAGATATTGGGGAGAATATAGTCGTGTGTCTTTTCGGCATAGCAGATCCAACCTGTTGCTGACGGTGTCAGGTTTTTTGCCGCATATCGATCACATTTACCACACCTGGACATGCGCTCGCAAGCATAGGTAACACAGAGCTTCCAGCCACCGCAGAACCATTCACAGATCGATACCGCCGCACAAACTCCCTTGCTCCTTCGACGAGGGAAAAGTCTCGGGCAAAGCTCGCATCCACCACATAATCGCATCCCAGCGAATGCACAAAAAATGAAACCAGTCTCTTATGGACGGAGAGAGGTGATAGATTGTACTTTGCGGCAAAGGAGGCCCGTGACTGAGGCGAGAGTGAGATAACAATGGTCTTGCGGTCTACGGGGTCACAGGATGCGTTGCCGGCAAGAGCTGTGTAGACATCCTGGTGCGATTGCGATGCGACGAGAATACTCTCAGCCGAAGTGATGCAGCCGCTGTTGGATAGGAGATGTGATATGGTCAACGTTGATTCCCACGTCAAGGTGCATACCTGCAAGCGAGACAGTCGTTGAGGGTAATCTTAGCCGCTTCAAGCTGCGTTTCGGTGCCATCGACCGACACTTCATAGTAGTTGAGGCCGTCCCGTTTGATGGTCTTTGGTGAAGCAGGTCAGGCTCCGGTGCCTCCCACCTTCCTTCCCCAACAATCGTTTCTCACCGATTCCTTTGCATTCTCATCCTTCTTCACTTCCACGGGCTTGATGCATGCCTACACGAACGTCAGTCCCGGCCAGGCCAGCTGGATCGCCTCACCTGCGATGCTCCAATGAAGTCATCCAGATCCGTCACCTGTGGTCATTGAGCGCTTCAGTTTCTCTGCAGTGCATACGGTGATGGGGTATCCCTTGCACCTGAAGGACGCCGCTGAAGGTCATCGGATCTTTGGTGACTGTTGGAACAAAAAATAATGCATTCGAAACGCAGACTCACTCGGTGATAAGATGTGAAAACGAATCCTTTATTTCAATGCGCAAACTTACAAGATACAGGTATATGAAGATGATGGGAGTCAGACCACCTCTTCAAGATCGCTCGCCGCGCAGACGGCGAGCGAGCTGAATATCTTTGGGCTGGATAGTGACACGCTTGGCATGAATGGCGGCCAAGTTGGTGTCTTCGAACAAACCCACAAGGTAGGCCTCAGAGGCCTCTTGAAGGGCACCGATGGCCGAGGATTGGAAACGAAGGTCCGTCTTGAAGTCCTGGGCAATCTCACGGACGAGGCGCTGAAATGGAAGCTTCCGGATGAGGAGTTCAGTGGACTTTTGGTAGCGACGGATTTCACGGAGAGCGACGGTTCCGGGTCTGTAACGGTGAGGCTTCTTGACACCTCCCGTGGCGGGAGCCGACTTGCGGGCGGCCTTGGTGGCGAGCTGCTTACGGGGCGCCTTTCCTCCGGTGGACTTTCGTGCGGTCTGCTTGGTTCTGGCCATGTTTGCTGGTGAGTTGCTGCTGCTG